>WNWK01002987.1:90000-105000 GCA_009830355.1 Cherax destructor
CACACACACACACACACACACGCACGCACACAATGCCTCACAACAACACCTCTGTGTATGTAAGACACGTGAAGGTAAGATGTCGCATTAATAAAAGAAACTAATTATTAAGCCATGACAAGCTGGTGGTATATCTGAAGATGCAACAATAGATAGATGGAGATGCATTGTTAGATAGATGGAGATGCATTGTTAGATAGATGGAGATGCATTGTTAGATAGATGGAGATGCATTGTTAGATAGATGGAGATTCTTTGTTGGGTAGATGGAGATGCATTGTTAGATAGATTGAGATGCACTGATAGATAGATGGAGATGCATTCATAGATAGATGGAGATGCATTCAAAGATAGATGGAGATGCATTGATAGATGAAGATGCATTGATATATGGAGATGCACTGATAGATAGGTGGAGATGCAGTATTTGGGAGGTTAAAGTCGGCACCTGTTAGATGAGAGCAAATAAGATACAAGTGAAACTGACGACACGTTTCGCCTGTGCGTCGATACGTTTCGCCAAAAACGACACCTAAGTGTTACACATGTGTCTTACTCATCAACTTGTCGTACACCATTAATATTTTACGAGAAGATAAGGATAAGTGCAGATAACAGAGGATGAAGATGAAACTGTAAACGAGGGAGGATAAACAAGATAACCGTAGTTGAGATATGATAAAGAAGATGCTGGTTTATAAGAAGTGGATAAAGACGACTTCTTGACACCAAGAAGAGTTGATTATTAGTTGAGGATGAGATGATCAGCCTCGTCACTGGTGATGCTGCGACGTAATATGTAAATCCAGCCTGTCACTGGTGAGGATGAACGGTGGGATGGGTAGTGAGGATGAAAGATGGGATAGGTAATAAGGATAAAAATGGCGAGGCGTCGTCGGGACGTTGATAATAATATGGAGGTTAAAGGCAGTTTGAAAATTATAGGGTGTGTGGTGCCGTGGGTACTGGGTGATGATTCACTTTTTATGTGCATTGTAGTAGGTGTATGAGTGTGGTGATACACTTGTGTAGATCTTAGTAGAGTGTATGAATGTGAAGGTACATGTGTTATGTGGGGAGCAGTAGAGAGTATATGTGTGAGTATATACTTGGTAGGTGGTGGTGGCGGTGTTGCTGGTGGTGGCGGTGTTGCTGGTGGTGGCGGTGGTGGTGGTGGCGGTGTTGTTGTTGGTGTTGTTGTTGTTGTCGTTGGTAGTGGTGGTGGGGTGGTGGTGGTGGTGGTGGTGGCGGTGGTGGTGGTGTTGCTGGTGGCGGTGGTGGTGGGGGTGGTGATGGTGGTGATGGTGGCGGTGTTGTTGCTGGTGTTGTTGTTGGTGGTGGTGTTGCTGGTGGTGGTGGGGGTGGTGGTGGTGGTGGTGTTGCTGGTGGCGGTGGTGGTGGCGGTGGTGGTGGTGGTGATGGTGGCGGTGTTGTTGCTGGTGTTGTTGTTGGTGGTGGTGTTGCTGGTGGTGGTGGTAGTGGTGTTGCTGGTGGTGGTGGTTGTGGTGGTGGTGGAAAGGAGGGCATGTCCTTGTCCAGGTCAGAACCCATCAAGGCCTTTATCCGCTAAAACACACACACACACACACACACACACACACAAAGCGGACAAAGGCTACAAACCTCGGCAAAGGAGAAAGACCTTGGAGTGAGTATAACGCCAAGCACGTCTCCGGAGGCACACATCAACCAGATAACTGCGGCAGCATATGGGCGACTGGCAAACCTAAGATTAGCGTTCCGTTACCTTAACAAGGAATCGTTCAAGACACTGTACACCGTGTACGTCAGGCCCATACTAGAATATGCAGCACCAGTCTGGAACCCACACCTGGTCAAGCACGTAAAGAAACTAGAGAAAGTGCAAAGGTTTGCGACAAGGTTAGTTCCACAACTCAGGGGTCTGTCTTATGAAGAAAGATTGAGGGAAATAGGACTAACAACACTGGAGGAAAGAAGGGTCAGAGGAGACATGATAACGACATACAAAATACTGCGGGGAATTGACAAGGTAGACAGTGACAGGATGTTCCAGAGAGGGAACACAGAAACAAGGGGACACAACTGGAAGCTGAAGACTCAGATGAGTCAAAGGGATGTCAGGAAGCATTTCTTCAGCCACAGAGTAGTCAGGAAGTGGAATAGTCTAGAGAAAGATATAGTGGAGGCAGGAACCATACATAGTTTTAAGACAAGGTATGATAAAGCTCATGGAGCAGGGAGAGCAGAGACCCAGTAGCAGACAGCGAAGAGGCGGGGCCAGGAGCTGAGTCTTGACCCCTGCAACCACAATTTGGTGAGTACAATTAGGTGAGTACACACACACACACACACACACACACTTGACAACAGCGCCAGACTAAAGCGCATATAAAAATAAGGTGAAATAATAGATTAAATACATTTGTATAAATTTTATTTCCTTAAACAAATGGAGTAATCTCGAAAAGACCATAAATTATCTTAAACCCGCATGTGTGTGTGTGTGTGTGTGTGTGTGTGTGTGTGTGTGTGTGTGTGTGTGAGTGCACAACATACGCTAATCTAAAATGACTGTTGAAAAAAAAAGATATGTAGATGCTGAGGTCTAAAGCGTTCACAAACTGAAGTACCGTAATGCGTACTGAAGCGAACTATGTAATCTGAATTTTACGACACACTTGCCGCGAGTTCGATTCCCACTCGCACCGTGGTTTGAGATGTAATCTGAAGATCTGTTGGATTACCTGTAAGCGTCTAATTTCCACCACCTAACATCTCCTTACACCTGTCCCTACCACACCTGTAATACCATACTTCCACACCTGTAAATACCATACTTCCACACCTGTAAATACCATCAAAATTTGATTTAAAATGAGTTTACACTGAGTTTGGTATGGCAAAACTTTCACCTGTCTAGTAATTTATAATGGAATTTCGAACATACTTCCACACCTGTTCTTACGACAACCTACACCTGAAATTACTGAGATTTATACGTGTCATTACCGTGTCTCAACGGATGAAGGGGGGGGGGTAATTGGATAAGGAGGGATAAGTAGAGAGGGCGGGATAGGTAGAGAGGGAGGGATATGCAGAGAGAGAGAGGGATAGGTAGAGAGGGAGGGATAGGTAGAGAGGGAGGGATAGATAGAGAGGGAGGTATAGGAAGAGAAAGAGGGATAGGAAGAGCGGGAGAGATAGGTAGAGAGGGAGGGATAGGTAGAGAGGAAGGGATAGGTAGAGAGGGAGGGATATGTAGAGAGGGAGGGATAGGTATAGAGGGAGGATAGGTAGAGATGAAGGGATAGGTAGAGAGGGAGGGATAGGTAGAGAGGGAGGGATAGGTAGAGAGGGAGGGATAGGAAGAAAAGAAGGGATATGAAGAGAGGGAGGGATAGGTAGAGAGGGAGGGATAGGTAGAGAGGGAAGGATAGGTAGAAAGGGAGGGATATGTAGAGAGGGAGGGATAGGTAGAGAGGGAGGGATAGGTAGAGAGGAAGGGATAGGTAGAGAGGGAGGGATAGGTAGAGAGGGAGGGATAGGTAGAGAGGAAGGGATAGATAGAGAGGGAGGGATAGGTAGAGAGGGAGGGATAGGTAGAGAGGGAGGGATAGGTAGAGAGGGAGGGATAGGTAGAGAGGAAGGGATAGGTAGAGAGGGAGGGATAGGAAGAGAGGGAGGGATAGGTAGAGAGGGAGGGATAAGTAGAGAGGAAAGGATAGGTAGAGAGAGAGGGCTAGGTGGAGTAAGAAGGATAGGGGAGAAGGGATAGGTGAAGAGCGACGGGTGGATGAAGGGGAAAGAAACAAGTGGAGAACGAAGAATAAGCGAAGAGGGATATGGAGAGATAGGATCAGATAGAGGGATAGGCGGCAGGATTCGACGATGGGATAGAAATATTAACGAGTTGAGAAGAGAGTGAGGAAGAGTGAATAAGAAGATATGAACGAAATAAGTGAAGTGAAGGGACAGAAAGATGGAAAAGGAACAGGATAATGGGAGAAAGGAATAGAAAGTTAGGAAAGGGGAGGAATGAGACATGGGGGGTTAGAAGGGCAGTAAGGGACAGAAATATTAGGGTCACTAGACCTTCCTCGTCTTCCCTGGACATGTTGGAGCTGCTAGAACCTCAGGCTTCAGGCTTTAGGTTCAAACCTCTAGGCTTTAGGCGTAAGGATTCAAGGTGAAACCCTCAGGCTTCAGGCCTAAAGATTCAGGCTTTACGCTTCAGACTTTAGATTCAAACCTTTAGGCTTGAGGTTTTAGGCTTCAGGCTTAAGGCATCAGGTTTCAACCCTCGGGTTTCAAGCTTCAGACTTCAGGATTCAGACTTCAGGCTTCAAGCTCCGGGCTTCAGACAGTGTCACGCCACACGTCCCACTATCTCAACCTCAGTAAAAAAACAAAATAATTCACAATTTTTCGACTGATTTTTCAGGTTTATTTCTGGGCGTTAAAACTTTTCGAGACGACCTTCACTTGGCGCTCAAGTTTTACCTCCCGAGGAGCGTTTTTCTGGGAATGTTTACTTTCGCCTGGTGGCTGACGTGATCCGGATTTATCGTACCCTAACCGGAAGCTGTGGATTGTTTTAGCGTCTGTTGCGTCAGTCTTTGCCTTCAATGGGGAAGGAATGTGTGGACCTTGAAGCGAAGGACTCAGGAGTCAAGGATTGCTTCCCATTCTGAAGGAGCTGTGTGTTCCCTGTTGGTTTAGCTCTCCCTTCGGAATAGGATGATGGAGATTCGTTATTTTTTTAGTATTGCTTTCCTGCTCTTGTGTTGCTGCGAGAGTGTTTCCTGCTCTCGTGTGTTGCTGTGAGAGTGTTTCTGCTGTACTGTTGCTGTGAAAGTGTTCGTGCTGTTCTGTTGCTGTAAAAAAATGTTCCTGCTGCACTGCTGCTGTGAAAGTGTATATGCTGCACAGGATTTGAATTCGCTCCTTTCCAGGTGTTCCACCACTCTTCTCCTGATAATCTTCTCCATAAGCTTACATGGTATGCATGTTAGTGACACTGGCCTCTAATTCAGTGTCACCTGTCTATCTCCTCTTTTTTTGAATATTGGGAGGAAGTACATTCGCTGTTTTCCAGACCTCTGGAAGCTGGCCTTTTTCCAGTCGATTTGTTGAAGATCGCTGTTTGCTGGTGGTTCACACAGTTCCTCTAATTCCCCTTGTGAAATCCATGAGATTTTGTCTTGTCCCATCCCATCGTTGTCTGCATTGTGTCCAGTACTCGTTAGTGCACTTCCTCTCTTTGACTCTGGCAACGTTTCCGATTCCGCTGTGGAAACCTCACTTAATATTTTGTTCAGCATTTGTCATTTCTTGAACAGCGAAACAGCTCAGTCATTTTTACTTTTCACCTCCTCTGTGTAGAGTAACCTTTTGCTCCCAGGTCTGGAGTAAGCTTTTGCTTTTCTGTTTGGAGTAAACTTTTGCTCCTAGGTTTGGAGTAAGCTTCCTCTCTGCTACTGTGCAGCTCCTTCTGCCTCTTTTAATACTCTTATGTCGACGAAATGTTTTCTAGCGTCTCTGTGAATTAGTTGTGTACACACTTTCACCTTAAAAATAAAAAAAAATGCCTTCTACGAGAGAATCTATAATTCTGACCATCCAGCAAATTTCATGGTCATAAGGAACACGTGTCTAAGATAGTAGCTGCAACTATGAACATCCAGCAAATCACATGGCCTCAGGGAACACGAATCTAATATAGCACCGTGTCTACAACTCCGACTAGCCTATACATCACTCATCCTCCAAGAATATATATCCAAGATAAGGTCTATTACATGGGCCCTTCAGCACACCACGCGGCTTCAAGATATAAGTGAAGTGAGTTTGCCGAAGGTTCGTTCATTGTTGTGGTTCTACTGTCTACAAAAAGAGTCCTGTACCCTATGTACCCAAGGTGCGAGTGGGGTTTTATGTTTATGATCCGGCTGTAAATTAATTCTTTCTGTTCACTGCTATAGTGGGAGTGTAACCCGTGTTTTGGTTTGTGGTTAGGACTCCTGAGTGTTCTGACCACAGATACCTGGGTAAGAAACCTAGGCGGGGAGAGATGTATGAGCAAGTCTCGTTACATCTGCTGCTCCTGTTCAACTAGCAGTAAATAGGTACTTGGGTATTAGCAGACTTTTGTGGGTTATATTATGGGGCAAATCTCTTTGCATCTGCCGTTCTTGTTCACCTAGCAGTAAATAAGTACGTAGTTGTTTGCAGACTGTTGCGAGTCACAATCTGGAGACAAGTCTTCTTACGCCTGCTGTTGCTTCTTAACCTAGGAGTAAATAGGTACCTGAGTGCCAGTAGAACTTTGTTTAGGTCGCATCTTAGGGAGGCGGGGAGGTAGACCATCCAGTAAAGATGAAGATAGCAAAACAAAAAGACTCAAAAGACAGTAAGCTTTCATAATATGGTTTCACAAAATTTAAAGCCTATGTCCCACTGGTTACGAGGTTCGCTTCAACTTATTAACCAGCATTTATCTCTCTGGACCAATAAAGGGCTACCTACAGACCAGATCCCACTAGTAAGATCTAACCGGAGACCAGACCAGGCCACCTCAGATCGAAAAGTCTATTTGGAGAGCAGATAAAGTTTTAACATTGTAGATAGGCCTAGTTAGAGACCAGACGAGACCAGGTCAGACTCAAAGGGTCTAGGTGGAGACTATAAGAGGCCAATTGAGCCTCGGTCCTCCTAGGATGGCGCACAAATCTGATGTTATCAGGAATTCAGAACGCCAAACTTGCTTTTTTATGAGACTGTCGATCAAAAGAGAGAGAGAGAGAAGATAGTGGCATCCACACCCTCCCACATGGTGGTGCTTCGGGCTGTAGCCGAGTTTGACTCCTACTGGTTTTGCGCTTCTCCGTATCACTACAACTAGTACTACTACTACTGCTATTCTATAATGCTACTATTACTACTACTGCTGCTATTACTACAACTGTGCTTCTACTACTACTACCACTACTACTACTACTGCTATGCTACTATACTACCACTACTACTATTACTACTACTACTACTACTACTACTACTACTACTACTACTGCTGCTGCTGCTGCTACTGATGCTGCTGCTGCTGCTAATAATAATAATAAAAGGACTTTTTTCTTTGTTTTTGTCTCTACTTGTTTACCTTCATGAGTCTTTTTTTTATCGATATGTTCACTGTTATTCTTTTGCTCATCTTGTGACTTCCTATGTCTTCTGTTTCTTTTCTTTCTTTCTTCACTCCAACACTGGTTGTTGTTGTTGTGGTGGAGGAGGCAGTTGGTGGTGGTATGGGTATTGTTGATGTTGTTGTTGTGGTGGAGGAGACAGTTGGTGGTGGTATGGGTGTTGTTGATGTTGTTGTTGTGGTGGAGGAGGCAGTTGGTGGTGGTATGGGTGTTGTTGTTGTGGTTGTGGTTGGTGGTGGTGGTTACTTGTGGTAGTAGGTTGAATCTATTAAACTAGCCTTACTAGTGAGGGAAGAATCATCTTAGAGTGCTGCGACATCCAAGGTGATCTAGTTTCAGCGCCTGGCCTTCTTGTGCCCCCGAGGAATACGCCTGCCTTTGTTTTTTCCTACTTTAAAGCTTTAAGAATAAATCTGCAACACGACGATGCAGCTGGTTGCTGACGAAATCTGGAAAGTCAATGCGTTTTTTACGGGTATCGTGTGGTACCATCAATAGCAGAGGAAACAGAGGACAGAAACATTGTTTTGTGCAACTGTAGTAACAGCAGATATGCCATAGATATCGACGGTCAGAACGATATCATCAGTGTGAAGAGCGTTATCATTCCGTGCAGCTGTCGTAGAATTAACAGCAGCAGCAGCAACAACATCAGTAAGAACAATGGATGTAATAACAACGATGACAGTTGGGGCAACATCAACAGCAGAAGAGAGAAAAAAATAACAGCCATAGCATTAGCAACAACAGCATCAGCGGCAACAGAATAAATAACTGCCATAGTATCAGCAGCAACAGCATCAACGGCAACGGAAAAACCACAACAGGAGCCTCAACGGTATAAACAAGACAAGCCGCAGTAGTCACACCAACATACCGGGACCAACAGAAGCACCAGCATCACCAACCCCCCCCCCCCAACCCCCCAAAAAAAAAACTGTACAACCGCTCAAAACACAAAAAAATATTGTGTATCTCGCTCGTCCAGGAAAAAAAAGGCAGCATCAAGGATCAATAACACTGACAACAGCCAGAGCAGAACCAGCGCCACCAACAGCACTCTCAGAACCGTCACTAGTATCACCGCCAAAGATTCTAACACTCACCTGTACGACGCTTAGGCAAGGGCAGAACAAGGGCTGTAGAAAGGCAGTACCAGGGTTATAGAAGGACAGTACGAGGGTTGTAGAAGAGAAGTACAATGGGTTGTACAAGGATATTACGAGGGTTATAGAAGGGAAGTACAAGAGTTGTACAAGGACAGTACAAGGGTTGTAGAAGGGAAGTACAAGGGTTGTACAAGGGCAGTAAAAGAGTGTACAAGGTCAGTACAAGGGTTGTACAAAGGCAACACAAGGAAAGTACAAGGGAAGTACGAGGGTTGTACAAGGGCAACACAAGGGAAGTACAAGAGCAGTACAAGTGCAGTACAAGGGTTGTACAAGGGCAGTAAAAGGTTTGTACAAGGGCAGTACAAGGGCAGTAAAGGGGCGATACAAAGGCAGTATAAGGACAGCACTAGAGCAGTGCAAGAGCAGTACAAGGGCAGCACAAGTGCAGTACAAGAGCAGTACAAGAGCAGTACAAGAGCAGTACAAGGGCAGCATAAGGGTAGTACAAGAGTAAAGGCAGTAAAGGGCAACAAGGGTAATTCAGCAGTACGACAGTACTAAAGCAGTACAAGAGCAGTACAAGGGCAGCACAAGGGTAGTACAAGAACAGTACAACGGCAGTAAAAGGGCAATACAAGGGTAATTCAAGGGCAGTACAAGGACAGTACTAAAGCAGTACAAGAGCAGTACAAGGGCAGCACAAGGGTTGTACAAGGGTAGTACAAGGGCAGTACAAGTTCAGTACAAGAGCAGTACAAGGGCATCACAAGGGCAGCACAAGGGTAGTACAAGAGCAGTACAAGGGCAGTACAAGGACAATATAAGGGCAATACAAGGGCAGTACAAGGGCAACACAAGGGTAGTACAAAAGCAGTACAAGAGCAGTACAAGGGCAGCACAAGAGCAGTACAAGAGCAGTACAAGTGCAGTACAAGGACAATATAATGGCAATACAAGGGCAGTACAAGGCAATACAAAGGCAGTACAAGAGCTATACTTGTTTATGTGGTTCTAGATGTTGGAATCTCAACTAGGGATCTGATCAGCCTGCTCGAGTAGTTACAGGAACAAAATTGTGTGAGTTTATTTATCTATGGCTGATAAATCAGGTGTTTAGCATATTCATAATAGCGTGTAGACACACACATATTGATATGTAAATGAGGCAATATGTCTGTTCATAAAAGTAATTGGTCCTGAAGAGAGAGAGAGAGAGAGAGAGAGAGAGAGAGAGAGAGAGAGAGAGAGAGAGAGAGAAAGACGGACTGAGAATTATTATTATTATTATTATTATTATTATTATTATTATTATTTATTATTATTATTAATTTACCAGCAATAATAGTAGTTGTAGCGGTAGCAGCAGAAGCAGTGGTAGTAGTAGTGGTAGCAGAGGTAGTATTAGTAGCAATAGTAGTAGTAGTAGCAGTAATATTAGTAGTAGTAATAGTAGAAGTAGTAGCAGTAATAGCAGTAGAAGTGGTAGTAGCAGTAGTAGTAGTAACAGTAATAGCAGTAGAAGAAATAGTAGTAATAGTCACAGTAGTAATAGCAGTAGTAGTAGTAGTAGCAGTAAAAGAAGTAGTAGTAGTAATAGTAGTAGCAGTAGAAGTAGTAATAGTAGTAATAGCAGTAGTAGTAACAGCAGTAATAATAGTACTAGTAGTAGTACCAGTAGTAGTAATAGTAGAGGTAGATGTAGTAGTAATAGTAGAGGTAGAAGTAGTTGTAATAGTAGTAGTAGTAGTAGTTGCAATAGTAGTAGTAGTAATAATGACAGTAGTCGTAGTAACACTGAAGAGAAACGGACAATCATTTGTTTTTTAAATGTCATTTATTTTTTTATGTGAAATTTGCGAAGGCAGTTAAGTAGTTGAGGTGCCCTGAAGCCAGGATTTGGGGGAGGACAGGATAAATGTGTTTTTGTCACTGTGTAAGGGGATGCCCCATCTATCGAAGGTGTTGGGGTATGGTATGGGGAGGTATGGACGGAATGTGGGTAAGGTGCGGGTGACGCGATTATCATGATGGTCTTGCGTCCCACGAAGTCCACACACTGTTCGATTTAGTCTCCAGAACGTATCGACATTCTCGCTTCCTTGAGGTAATTTTCTTACTCTCTAATATATTTATTTATAAAAAAAAGTAGTTTCGGTCTTTTCGTGTTCTATGAATTCATGTTTAAGCTACTTTATAATATTCTAAAGTACTTGTAGCAACAATATACAACTCAGCACCAAACAAAAGGAGACCTAAAACAGAGAATGGTGTAAAATTGTAAATAACACTGCCGTTAAAGAAATCATAGAGGCGAAAATGTCAAATAGCAACCAAGACTGTGGCAAAGGTCCTGAGTCTTGATGAATGCTGTCACAAAAAAAATTACTATGAGATAGAGAATTCTCAGTGTAACCCATTGGGTAAAAATGTTCAACACTCGAGGTTAGGGAACATCCTGAGTAAACATACTGTGGAACTAAACAGATCGATGAACCGGTTAAATTTAATGTTCTTAAGTGAATTGGAGAAAGTGAGCTATTGTGTCTAAGCAGATGTAAACTGAACACTATCTTAGATGCGTTAGGAAGAATTCTTACAAAGCGTTAGCAGTAGATAAGTGGAGTGAACTAGATGAGGTCAAAGTAGATTTTACAGCTTCTTATGGATACAGAAGGTAAATATGACAAAGGCAGATCCCTGAAAATTTAGGTGCATGCCCTTGGGATAGAGCTTAATACCTCAAACCTAGCTCAAGAAACACACACACACACACACACACACACACACACACACACGACACTGGAGGACAGGAGGGATAGGGAAAGACATAACCATACAAATTACTGAGAGGAATTGATAAGGTGGACAAAGACAGGATGTTTCGGATATGGGACACAGCAACAAGGGGTAGCAACCGGAAGTTGAATGCTCAGATGAGTCGCAGAGATGTTAGGAAGTATTTCTTCAATCATAAAGTTGTCAGGAAGTGGTACAATCTGGAGAGTGATATAGTGGAGGCACGATCCATACATAGCTTTAAGAAGAGGTACGATAAAGCTCATTGAGCAGGGAGAGAGTGGACCTAGTATCGACCAGCGAAGAGGCGGGGCCAGAAGCTGTGACTCGACCCTTGCAGCCATAAATAGGTGAGTATAAATAGGTGAGTACACATATACACACACTACATACAAGGCTTCAGAACTTTGCATAAAAGAAGCCAAGGGGTAACATAACAGCTTCACAAATCACTATGAAGGTTAAGAGGCGGGTTCCAGAGCTGCAACTTGCCTGCCACAAAGCTGGAGTCAAGGTCGCTCGTGAGGTGTTCCCTCTCAGGGGGAGCCTGCCAGCGACCACACCTTTCCCGGAGTTTCTTATTTATAACCTTACCTATGGCAGGGTGTCTGTTTCGACCAAGCCTTTCCCAGTGCTTCTGAAAGCAACCACGCCTTTGCCTGGACGGTCACCTGTGTTGGTGATCACACCTCTGCTGGTGATCACACCTCTGCCTGGCCGTTCACCTGCGACCACACCTTTCTCAGTGTTTCTACTTGCAACCACACTAACGCCAAGGGCCTGCGCCTTCTACCACACCTCACTCATTGCTTCTGAGAGAAGTTGCATCTTTCTAAGTTTATTGACTGTCCTGCTTGTGAGGTTCCAGAAGTTCCTTCATAGTCACTGCCGAGTTGCATTTAACCTGAGGATATCAACTTTATGACTTAGTGCAGAGTCTCACCCGTTCATTCTCAACGGTAACTTTAATCTGCTTAGAGACATCAATCTTTCTAGAGACCACCATCAGCTGTGGTTCCTCAGTAGAAGTTGCAATCAGCAACTGCTTGGTATGGCTTTGGGTTAAAAGTTTCCTAACGAATATAATAATAATAATAATAATAATAATAATAATAATAATAATAATAATAATAATAATAATAATAATAATAATAATAATAATAATAATAATAATAATATCAATAATAATAATAATTATCATTCGGTAGTTGGGTCTGCACCCCTACTACTGCGGTCTGTACGCCGAAAAGAATATATAGGGAGGTTCTAGGACTTATGAACAGTAATGCGCATTTCTAGACTTTGTGAGGAGTACTAAAACCCCCTCCACTGTGCTCATACTTGATGCGACGCCTCTGTGACGTACACTCAACAATCTGGACAATCCCAACAGGAATAATGTCGCCTTCGTCAGCCAGTAATACTTCATTAGACCAGACCTTCGTGATGTTGTCTAACATGACAGCCAGTAATATTTCAGTAGTCCAGTCCTTCGTGATGTTGTCTAACATGACTGTCATATCAGAATGTTGCTTGTTCACAAAAAATTCGTCTGAACTCTCAAACGCTGACGATGAATTGGAACTAACACACAAATTAGAGACAACTCTTTTGATGTCGTTTTGGTCCCTCCCAAGGCCATTGACATTGAAGCCTTTTATGCCGGCAAACTGTATGTTGATGGACTAGTTATTATTATTGTTGTTGTTTTAATTATTATTATTATTATTATTATTATTATTATTATTATTATTATTATTATTATTATTATTAATATTATTAATCTTATTATTATTACTGTTGTTGTCATATTCATAGGAAAGCGCCAAACCCTATAAGAGATCACAAGGTATTTGTTGAATGGGATGCAGTCAGACTTGATCCAAATAAAGGCAGATGTATATAATCCAGATGTAAACATTATACGAACGATGATCAGCTCTCAGCTCCCTTGCACGACTGATTATATTATTTATATAACCTGCAGTCACCCAATATACCCAGAATTCATCGAAAGTAGAGGGTAACTGGCGGCTGTCCTTGTGGCTTGTAAAAATACCAGTTCGTCGTCCTTTGCCGTTGTCTTGGGCCTAAAACTATATGTAAAGTCCGAAGATATGATGTAATGCTGACCAGTACAAGTTGGTACCTAGGTGTTGGCCGATTGTTGTGGGTTACATCCCAGGGAAGATGTCAGTATACTTCAGATGAGATTTGGCTTTGTAATGAGCTGAGGTATGATAAACGTTCTTAGCCTGTACAGTCACTGATGTGAATAAAAAGTGTCAAGACAAAAGTCAAATTGCTGAGTAAGTTTATACTGGGACAATATGTAGAGCTCTGTGTAGAACTGCATCGTGTCATCACTTGATAAAGCTCTTCGCAGCTATATGTTGGCCCAAATAAGAGCTGGTTCTGCAAGTGGAAGCTTTGTCTTCACACCTACATAGTTAGGGTACGGGCAGGTGGCCCGTGAACCAACGAACCAGAATCAAAACCTTTCTTTAACTCGAAGATTAAGTCCCCGAATATTTGACCATGTATATCCAGTTCCTTATCGCCTGAGCAGTTATCCTCTTTATGTCCTCGTCTGTAGCATTAAGGTCTCCCAGGCTGTAACACACCGCCTCTCGGCACTGTGTGCCCTTCCGGATTCAGCACTGTCTTGGCGCCTGGAAGGGCGGTGTCCTCCTGCGCCTCGTTGCGTGTACGGGAATTCTATTTTTGGATGTCTCCCTGCTGTCCTTCAGAAGTAGGTGGCAAGAGGAGGGGAAGGAGAGGTGGAAAGACGATGGTATCCTTGAAGTACACCGGTCTGTGTCGCTTTGGCCACGCCCGATTTGATCGTAAGGACCACGATTATGGACCTGTTTTGTCTAATCTCTCTCTCTCTCTCTCTCTCTCTCTCTCTCTCTCTCTCTCTCTCTCTCTCTCTCTCTCTCTCTCTAAGCGAAAACTAAGCGATAAAAAGTTGATAAAACAATGAACATCCCAGCACGACAGGGCCTCAGGAGTGTCGGAGAGGTACAATAACTTATGCAAGTAACATTGATGTGTATCAGCGGCCGCTCTCGAGTGCCACTGCGTACGATAATCTGTTCATCTCTCTCTCTGTGTGCTGAGTGTCACGTCAAGAGCCTTCCTCGCTCTTTAGATTTCATTTGCGCGCGCACACACACACACACACACACACACACACACACACACACACACACACACACACATACATACACACACACAGATGATGCAATTTGTGAGAAGAATGGCAACCTTTAAGTGTAGGCTGTGCTCATTCAAATTTACCAATATACCGAAATAGTTAGAAATCTTGGCATCATTGAATTCCATGTGATAGCTGGAAATTGCCTCTTTTGGTAGGTTTAAAATTTCAGTGCTAGAGTGTTTTGTTTATCAGAATGTTTGCATAGTTTCTGGGTTGTGTAACTCCTGATTTGGCAGTTTTTTTATATAATCTATGATATATATTTATAATCAATAGCTGGTGAATGCTTCAGTTGATCGGCTTCAAATCTTTAACGCTGATGCCTTTTTCTGATGATGATATCCTGAGAGTTTAGGTTGTAGAGTTGCAATTTTTTCCAATAAACCAATATTGTTTAAAAAAACTGGAATCGTTGAAGTCAATGATGTAACTGGAAAATGCCTCTCCTGGTCGGCTTCAAACTTTGAGCACTGGTGTGCCTCACTTACATGAAGTTTAAATATTTAGGTGGGCTTTGCAAGCTCATATCTGCAAAATCTGATCTGTAAAATTTCTGGCGTTTTATTTAATTTTCTAGAGCACTAAGCAATTTGGCTTTAAAACTGAAAATCTTTATAACACTAAAGGAATTAATTATGTTTTAAATCTCCACTATTTATGTAATTTTCCTAAGGGGTTTAGGAGATAT
>WNWK01002987.1:110000-115000 GCA_009830355.1 Cherax destructor
GAAGGACACCTAACGAAGAGATGTTGTTTTTCATCTACCCAGGTTAGGGAAGATTTGTCAGGAAAGAGGACAAGTGTTTCCTGACGCGGGTCTTAGTCATATGATGACCCGCAGCTGGAGCTTTTGGTCATCTGACCGAGGCCTTCAGCTGGCTGATCTTTCCACCCCTTTAAAAATTATGATTATAACCACTTTTGATGTATTGTATCGGCCCAGCAGAACACAACCGTCCAGTAGTTCACACTTGTATTTCTGCCTCGTAATGAATGAGTCAATGGTGGTCCCGGATGCTTAGAGTCTCCTACCTTGTCCTCACGCTCTTCCCACCTGTTCCTCCCACCTGTTCCTTCCCTATGAACAGGTCTGTCGAAAGTCTATCAGACTTTGGACAGACTCAAAGTCTGATAGACTTACTTCTGTTTCTGACTATATGAAAATATGTTTGGAATTCACTGTGGTCTATATAGTGGTGGTGGTGGTAGTGGTGGTGGTCGTGATGGTTGGTTGGTGGTGGTGGTGAACCTTGAGTCTATCATGGAACAGTCATGCAATGCACACAGTAAACTGATCTGTTGACTCGCTCCATCCTGCATGGCGGGTTGGTGGCGCTGTCGTGCTGACAACAGGAACACCAACCCGGGAGAAACAACAGAAATACCATCCCCGGAGAAATAACAGAAATTCCATCCCTGGAGATAACAGGAATACCATCCATGGACACAACAGAAATTCCATCCCTGGAGGCAACAGAACTAGCACCAATGGAGACAACAGAAATGCCAGTCCTGGAGACAACAGAAATAACAGTTCTGGAGATAATTGCAGGGCCACTTCTGCATTCAACAGGAGTTCAAGTCAAGCAGACAACAGGAACACCGGTCCTGGAAATAAAACCAATGCCAGTCAACGGAGATACCAGCCCTAGTAACACCTAGTACTTTAGTAATACCAGTAGCAAATAGTACTTATAGTAATACAAGTAACACCTAGTACATATAGTAACTCCAGTAACACCTAGTACTTATAGTAACACCAGTAACACCTAGTGCTTATAGTAACACCAGTCACCCCTAGTACTTATAGTAACATCAGGAACAACTGGTTCTTATAATAACACCAGTAAAAAATAGTATTTACAGTAACACCAGCAAAACCTAGTACTTACAGTAACATCAGTAACACTTAGTACTTATAGTAACACCAACAGTAACACCTAGTACTTATAGTAACACCAACAGTAACATCAAACTTCAGAAACACAAGTAACACCAGTGCTGGAACCATCATTAACCTTAAATTCCAGCAACACTAGTAACACCGGTGTTGGGACCAAGTAACACCAATCCTGGAACTAATTAGTAACATCAGATTCCAGTAACACCAGTCCTGGAATTATCAGTGACAAAAGATTCCAGAAGCATTAGTAACACCAGTGGTGGAACCACCAGTAACATGAGATTCCAGACCCATCACTAACACCAGTCTTGGAACCACCAGTAGCATCAGATTCCAGACCCACCACTAACACCAATGGTGGAACCACCAATAGCATCAGATTTCAGACCCACCAGTAACACCAATGGTGGAATCACCAATAGCATCAGATTCCAGACCCACCAGTAACACCAGTCATAGAACCACCAGTTGCATCATGTTCCAGACCCACCAGCAGTACCAGTCCTGGAACCACCAGTAGCAACAACTGCCAAAAGTACCAGTAACACCAGTCCTAGAATCACCAGTAGCATCAAATTCCAGAAGCACCAGTAACACCAGTCCTGGAACCACTAGCAACATCAAACTCAAGTAACACCACTAACACCAGTCCTGGAACCATCATTAACTTCAGATTCCAGAACCACCAACCACACGAGTGTTTTGGACTTACAGTAATCTCAAACTGTAAACAATATTAATAGCAGTCGGAGGCTGCCAAAGTGTCTCGCCATCACAGTCCCATTAGTGAGTCAAGTCTTCTCCAGTTACACTCATGACGAGACAGAAAACATCACAAAAAAAATATAAATCTTGTCGAATCAGTATTGACATTGCCCCAAGATGTAACTCTGACATCTATATTTGAATAAGAGAAGATATACGGACATCGAGAGTCAGAAAATCACTCGATACATAATTTTAACATGAGCATATAGCATTTAGAAACGGCTACTACTTTATATAGTTATTTATATATGTCATTCATACATATCACACAATAAATCACTCGGAAAAAGCCATCGCAATACTGGATAATAATTTCGTAGTTGTTCTGAGAGAGCCTTGACCCTTCGGGTATAATGAGGTCTTCTTCCTGACTCACATAACTAATATCTTGGTATATGTTTGAGCTAGAGGCAGCAACGCTGTTACCCGTGATGTGCATGTTTGTCCCAGCGCCACTCCAGCGATAAAGCCAAGAGGATGATCTTCACAGCTTTAGCTCCTGGGTTCCACCATCGCTCCTGGAACAGCTGTTACCCGTGATGCATGTTTGTCCCAGCGCCACTCAGCGATAAAGCCAAGGATGATCTTCACAGCTTTAGCTCCTGGGTTCCACCATCGCTCCTGGAATATGTTGTGTGGTTCCCTACCTGTCATGCATTAACTCATAAATTCATTGCAGTGATCTTTATTAACAACTTTCTCACTATATATATATATATATATATATATATATATATATATATATATATATATATATATATATATATATATATATATATGTGTGTGTGTGTGTGTGTGTTGTGTGTGTGTGTGTGTGTGTGTGTGTGTGTGTGTGTGTGTGTGTGTGCTCATCCTCTCTCCCCAGGTAGGTCTGTATGTAACTTAATAAAGCCCACCGATTGGGCGAAACGTTGTCAATGAAGGATCGCATTATAGTGCGTTTGTGTCTTTATCCATCGTGTCGGTATTTTATAGCATTTCTTTCCTTCTTGTCATTTTAAACTTCGTCATAAGACATATCAACTTCTGAATCATACACAACGTTAGAGTTTAACACAATGCTCATTTTCACACTTGTTCACTGCCCTCAAACTTTGACACTTCTGTTTAATATTTAGTTTCCATTGGTGTAATATTGCTTCATTACCTTCCATCTCAAATAGTCTCTCCCCATCTTCCTTGTTTTTGTTTATTTTTCCCCCAACTTTGTTAGTTCTGGAATCTCCGACCTTTCTACAATTCTTTGCATGTTCGTTTGAATGAAGGGTTCCACGCTGGCGCTTCATACTCCGGTCCTTTTCTCAAATATATTGTTTCCGGATTTTGGTAAGAAGACTTTTACTTTTGTCGGCTTGCCATGTACAGATGATGATGCTCTGGTTGTGTTCTTCCCTCAGCTGAGATGTTTGTCGATTCTATGAGTTCTCTGTCTGTCTGTCTGTCTGTCTGTCTGTCTGTCTGTCTCTCTCTCTCTCTCTCTCTCTCTCTCTCTCTCTCTCTCTCTCTCTCTCTCTCTCTCTCTCTCTCTCTCTCTCTCTCTCTCTCTCTCTCTCTCTCTCTCTCTCTCTCTCTCTCTCTCTCTCTCTCTCTCTCTCTCGCGTGGTTCGCTTTTGCTGGCCTCTTACCTCTTGATTCCAGTCTCATTACCTTGCACTTGCTGATATAGAATTCCTCTTAAGAGCTAATCTTGCGAGAACTGATGTCGCCTCTTTTAAGTCTTCCAGCAGCATCTTTCAGTAGTCATTTTCCTCAGTGGTTTCGCATCATTCGGATCAAACATCAGTACAATGATTCTCTTTCCCCGAATAGATTTTTATGCATACATCAGAAACAGGATGTGTCCAAGGAATTATTCTTATGGTTCTTGGCTTGTTATCACTCTCCACCCTGACAGGCTCTCCATCATTTGGACTGCCAGCTGCGTAATAATTAACTCTTTATTGGACAAAGTTTATTTCTAGGCAAGAGCGATTGATATTGATAGGCTTCCATAATCTACCTTTAAGAAAGATAAATATAAGGTTTCCAGAGCGTATCTTAAAAAAAAGTACAGCAAAATACAGTGTTCAAAAATTGGACGCTGTTTATCTGAACTAATGAAATATTTATGAGGTGAAAATGTATTTGAAACTGTCACTTTTACGGCACTTGCTACTGGAGAAGGTTGTCTTTCTAGTACACTTTTTACGGCACTTGCTACTGGAGAAGGTTGTCTTTCTAGTACACTTTTTACGGCACTTGCTACTGGAGAAGGTTGTCTTTCTAGTACACTTTTTACGGCACTTGCTACTGGAGAAGGTTGTCTTTCTAGTACACTTTTTACGGCACTTGCTACTGAAGAAGGTTGTATCTCCAGTACACTTAGCACACCCTTCGTTAGTCTGAAAGCCAGATCTAACCAGTCTTCCATTATTTCCTGTCACACCCATGTAAGGGTCTTCCTCCATACATTGGTAAGGCGCCGCAAGATGCCTCCGTAAACCAAGCAGTCGGACGCCCCCTTCATTTTTTTTTTTTTTTTTGCTTTTAACCTTCATTCGCAAAACCTAAGCGTTTAAATCTCTAACATCGAAAATATATATGAAAACCAGCCGTCACACTTTCCTATGGCGCATTCTTGTTCTATAATTGGATAATCAGTGATCCATTTGATCCATCCCTCTCGTGAAATTATTTTTCACCGGGTTGAGGACGCAGAACATTAGTTTTCTTGTTCATCATTGGAATGTCTCTCTGTTGTTCTCGTTTCTGTTAATTCAAAATCAGATGCTAAAGTCCGGGCAATTTTTATCTTGTACGTGATTGCCATTGTCGATTTTGAAAATACATGGACGCGGGACGTATTTGACGCAGTATATAATATATAGTCTACATATACGCGAATGTTGATTGGTTTCTGGGGTTTAAAGCCTATCGATTACACGAAGGTTATCAAGGCTTCAGGTCTCCTGTATACTATCAGTCAAGAATAATTAATCCCTAAAATAGGGATTAAGGGTTCCGCTAAGCATACTCTCAGCATATCACGCCACGTGATATGCTGAGAGTATGGAAAT
>WNWK01002987.1:120000-147500 GCA_009830355.1 Cherax destructor
ACTCTCTCCAGGTAAACTCCAGGTAAACACACACACTAACACACACACACACACACACACAACCTCCGTAGCCACAAACAGGTGAGTCACTCATCACACCACTTTCACCTGAGGGGTCACATATTAACGTCGACGGTATCTGCTAACCTAACAGACTTAAGAATAACATTCGGGAACATAAACAGTTTACAAGAAAATATTTAGGAGGGTGGTGGCAACAATTTGATTGTCAGGACAAACGGGAAAATTTCTCCTGACGCTAGCCATAGTCCTAAGTCCTACGATGACCATTTCCGTGGGCTTTAAGTCATTTGATCGAGGTCATCTGCTGGCTTGCTAGTCCACTCCTTCAAATATAACATATGACATTATACGATGTGATGGCAGAGTTTCCAGTTCATTCACAAAACAGAGGATCACCACACACCAGTGTCCTTCCCCTGCAAGTAAGACTCAATCACCACACACCAGTGTCCTTCCCCTGCAAGTAAGAATCAATCACCACACACCAGTGTCCTTCCCCTGCAAGTAAGACTCAATCACCACACACCAGTGTCCTTCCCCTGCAAGTAAGAATCAATCACCACACACCAGTGTCCTTCCCCTGCAAGTAAGAATCAATCACCACACACCATTGTCCTTCCCCTGCAAGTAAGACTCAATCACCACACACCATTGTCCTTTCCCTGCAAGTAAGACTCATCACTAAAAGATCTATCACACCAGCTTTAGAACGCACAATACCAGCATGAAGACCTCATCCAGAAAAACCATGAATACCGGCCAAAGATTCCTAACAGGGTCTGTACCGAGTCAGATTAAACAGAAGTAAAAGAGCTTAGAAAACTGGGGGTATATGATCACAAAATATAGGATGTATAGGAAAATAGAGAAGATAAATACTATCAGACTATTCATATCAAGCAGAAACATAAAGAGTGGTCATAGGTTAATAGTAAATACAATGACGTGTAGGAACGTTAGTAACAATTTCTTAAACGTCAGGGCAATGGAGAGCTGGAAGAGACTAAGAGAGCGACACACTAAAACAAGATACAATTCATGGTTTCTAAGTCAAATGTCATCTACGCTGAAAAGGGCAGCCAGCAGGAAAGTCGAGAGGTGAGACAAACAGTGAGAATCTCCTAAGCCTGTCAACTCAACAAGGTGATTAAAACTTTGTGAGGACCACACACACACACACACACACACACACACACACACACACACACACACACACACACACACACACGGGAGTGGTCAACGTTTCACAAGCACAGTGACCGTCTAGCGTGCTAGACACACCGGCAGCTGAGACTTCAAGGAAAAAAATTGTCTCGGAGGATTTCAGAACGACTCCTTACCTCAGGTCGAGCAGGTTGTGGTCTGTTATTCAGGGAGGGAGGGAGGCGGGGAGGGAGGCAGGGAGGGAGAAAGTGGAAGGGAGGGACGCACGGAGGGAGGGAGGAAAGAGAAAGAGGGGTAAAAACAATGTAATAAAATGAATAAAATGATCTTGTGGGTCAATGTACCTTGGAAATACTTAACGAAAATCATTTTGGCTGCAAATATTTTGTGTATACTAGTCCATTTGTGGCTGATGGGGGTCGAACGCAGCTTCTGGCACCCACAATTCGACAACTCAGGAACAAATCACACTCTATTCCTGGTTTCAACGGCAATATTAAAACACTCTTAAACCTGGGTATGGATTCTGCTCCCACCACGTCCGAATCTAGATCTTTCATCATAATAACAAGGAAGCGGATTAGATTGCAGATGTAGGCGTGATTGCGGACGTGTGTCTGAGCGTGGAGTGTGGCTAAAAAAGTTCTTTCTGACGTCTCAGTGACTCGTGTCACTGACTTCATATACACTCCCATGTCTCAGGGATCTACCTTACACTCCCATGTCTCAGGGATCTACCTTCAAACATCATGTTTACGTCTGCCTGTCTAGTCCTCTGAGCATCATGTGATTGTTATCATGTCTTCCCTGGTTATCCTCTCTTACGGTGTTTTATGGTTTAGCATTTTTTTCTCGCTCATCAGAGAGACATTTCTCTTAGCTAAGGGACCAGTCCCTAGGGAAGCTTAGGATTTTCTCTAGGTGGAGACTAAATGCCGATGCAGAGACTACGATAGGTCCGACATACCTAACATACTGTATTGTGCCTGAGATACCGTTCATTACACACACACACACACACAGACACATCAGTTTTGTACATCCCTCTAGTTTTTCATCTTTGCAAAATGTGATATATTTTTCCCTCTTTCCTCCAAAACAATCCCCAGATGAACAAACATCCACATCCAGTATTTCCCCAGCCTCACTAACATCCAGACCCCACATATATCTCCTCACAAACCAAAACAAAAGTCACCTGTTATCACTCTTCAACATTCTTGGGGAGAACTTCTCTAAATGACATTAAAAAAATGCACGTAAAATACACATTGCAGAGGAATAAGATTTTTTTCTGCCAAGACATTTTTATATGAAGATATTTACCTCTGGGTGTACCTGTGTAGCACAGAGTGTGTAGATGTGCTGGTTGTACCTGTGTAGCCCAGAGTGTGTGGATGTGCTGGGTGTACCTGTGTAGAACAGTGTGTAGATGTGCTGGGTTTACCTGTGTAGCCCAGAGTGTGTGGATGTGCTGGGTTTACCTGTGTAGCCCAGAGTGTGTGGATGTGCTGGGTTTACCTGTGTAGCCCAGAGTGTGTGGATGTGCTGGGTGTACCTGTGTAGAACAGAGAGTGTGGATGTGCTGGGTGTACCTGTGTAGAACAGAGAGTGTGGATGTGCTGGGTGTACCTGTGTAGAACAGAGAGTGTGGATGTGTTGGGTGTACTGTGTAGAACAGTGTGTGTGGATGTGCTGGGTTTACCTGTGTAGAACAGTGTGTGTGGATGTGCTGGGTTTACCTGTGTAGAACAGTGTGTGTGGATGTGCTGGGTTTACCTGTGTAGAACAGTGTGTGTGGATGTGCTGGGTTTACCTGTGTAGAACAGTGTGTGTGGATGTGCTGGGTGTACCTGTGTAGAACAGAGAGTGTGGATGTGCTGGGTGTACCTGTGTAGAACAGTGTGTGTGGATGTGCTGGGTTGTACCTGTGTAGAACAGTGTGTGTGGATGTGCTGGGTGTACCTGTGTAGAACAGGTGTGTGGATGTGCTGGTGTACCTGTGTAGAACAGAGAGTGTGGATGTGCTGGGTGTACCTGTGTAGAACAGTGTGTGTGGATGTGCTGGGTGTACTGTGTAGAACAGGGTGTGGATGTGCTGGGTGTACCTGTGTAGAACAGTGTGTGTGGATGTGCTGGGTGTACCTGTGTAGAACAGGTGTGTGGATGTGCTGGGTGTACCTGTGTAGAACAGGGTGTGGATGTGCTGGGTGTACCTGTGTAGAACAGTGTGTGTGGATGTGCTGGGTGTACCTGTGTAGAACAGTGTGTGTGGATGTGCTGGGTGTACCTGTGTAGAACAGTGTGTGTGGATGTGCTGGGTGTAACTGTGTAGAACAGAGAGTGTGGATGTGCTGGGTGTACTGTGTAGAACAGAGAGTGTGGATGTGCTGGGTGTACCTGTGTAGAACAGTGTGTGTGGATGTGCTGGGTGTACCTGTGTAGAACAGTGTGTGTGGATGTGCTGGGTGTACCTGTGTAGAACAGTGTGTGTGGATGTGCTGGGTGTACCTGTGAGAAAGAGTGTGGATGGCTGGTGTACTGTAGAACAGAGAGTGTGGATGTGCTGGGTGTACCTGTGTAGAACAGTGTGTGTGGATGTGCTGGGTGTACTGTGTAGAACAGAGAGTGTGGATGTGCTGGGTGTACCTGTGTAGAACAGAGAGTGTGGATGTGCTGGGTGTACCTGTGTAGAACAGTGTGTGTGGATGTGCTGGGTGTACCTGTGTAGAACAGAGTGTGGATGTGCTGGGTTTACCTGTGAGAACAGTGTGTGGATGTGCTGGTGACCTGTAGAACAGAGAGTGTGGATGTGCTGGGTTTACCTGTGTAGAACAGTGTGTGTGGATGTGCTGGGTGTACCTGTGTAGAACAGTGTGTGTGGATGTGCTGGGTGTACCTGTGTAGAACAGTGTGTGTGGATGTGCTGGGTGTACCTGTGTAGAACAGTGTGTGTGGATGTGCTGGGTGTACCTGTGTAGAACAGGTGTGTGGATGTGCTGGGTTTACCTGTGAGAACAGTGTGTGTGGATGTGCTGGGTGTACCTGTGTAGAACAGTGATGATGTGGATGTGCTGGGTGTACCTGTGTAGAACAGTGTGTGTGGATGTGCTGGGTGTACCTGTGTAGAACAGTGTGTGTGGATGTGCTGGGTGTACCTGTGTAGAACAGTGTGTGTGGATGTGCTGGGTGTACCTGTGTAGAACAGAGAGTGTGGATGTGCTGGGTGTACCTGTGTAGAACAGTGTGTGTGGATGTGCTGGGTGTACCTGTGTAGAACAGTGTGTGTGGATGTGCTGGGTGTACCTGTGTAGAACAGTGTGTGGATGTGCTGGGTGTACCTGTGTAGAACAGTGTGTGTGGATGTGCTGGGTGTACCTGTGTAGAACAGTGGTGTGGATGTGCTGGGTGTACCTGTGTAGAACAGTGTGTGTGGATGTGCTGGGTGTACCTGTGTAGAACAGTGTGTGTGGATGTGCTGGGTGTACTGTGTAGAACAGAGAGTGTGGATGTGCTGGGTGTACCTGTGTAGAACAGTGTGTGGATGTGCTGGGTGTACTGTGTAGAACAGAGAGTGTGGATGTGCTGGGTGTACCTGTGTAGAACAGAGAGTGTGGATGTGCTGGGTGTACCTGTGTAGAACAGTGTGTGTGGATGTGCTGGGTGTACTGTGTAGAACAGAGAGTGTGGATGTGCTGGGTTTACCTGTGTAGAACAGTGTGTGTTGATGTGCTGGGTGTACCTGTGTAGAACAGAGAGTGTGGATGTGCTGGGTTTACCTGTGTAGAACAGTGTGTGTGGATGTGCTGGGTGTACCTGTGTAGAACAGGTGTGTGGATGTGCTGGGTTACCTGTAGAACAGTGTGTGTGGATGTGCTGGGTGTACCTGTGTAGAACAGAGAGTGTGGATGTGCTGGGTTTACCTGTGTAGAACAGTGTGTGTGGATGTGCTAGGTGTACCTGTGTAGAACAGTGTGTGTGGATGTGCTGGGTGTACCTGTGTAGAACAGTGTGTGTGGATGTGATGGGTGTACCTGTGTAGAACAGAGAGTGTGGATGTGCTGGGTTTACCTGTGTAGAACAGTGTGTGTGGATGTGCTGGGTGTACCTGTGTAGAACAGTGTGTGTGGATGTGCTGGGTGTACCTGTGTAGAACAGTGTGTGTGGATGTGCTGGGTGTACCTGTGTAGAACAGAGTGTGTGGATGTGCTGGGTGTACCTGTGTAGAACAGTGTGTGTGGATGTGTGGGTGTACCTGTGTAGAACAGTGTGTGTGGATGTGCTGGGTTTACCTGTGTAGAACAGTGTGTGTGGATGTGCTGGGTGTACCTGTGTAGAACAGTGTGTGTGGATGTGCTGGGTTTACCTGTGTAGAACAGAGAGTGTGGATGTGCTGGGTGTACCTGTGTAGGCCAGAGTATGTGAATGTGGGGAGCCGTAGGCAGGCTCAGTAACGTGGGTAGTGCAATTATGTGTTCCACCCGCTCAGTTGCCCACCAGCCCACCTGCTTGCAAGCCCACCAGCCCACCCACCTGTCTACGTACTTGCCTACTCACCCACCTGCCGGCCTTACCACTTGCCTACCAATTTACGTAACCAACTGCTTACCTACTGGCTTGCAAACCTGTCTACCTCCCCACCTCCTTACCTGCTCACCTGGTTGCTTTCCTGCTTGCCCACCTCATTACCTGCTTCTCTGCGGGCACACATAGCCACCTGCCAACTACTTAAGTTATCACCTTGTTCACCTATTTTGCCTCCCACCACCTCTGCCTTCCCACCTATCTCCTTCTCCACCTTCAACACCTCCCCACCTAACTCCCATCGCACCTCCACTACCTGATTACTTACCTACCTCCACATTTCCACTCCATCTCGGTCTCTCTACCTGCTCAATTGTCCACCAGATTATATCATCTATAATGATTCTTAGCCGCTGGGTGCATGTCGTGGAGGATAGTTTGAAACATAAGAGACGATAGGGGTGAAACAGAGAGAATATTAGCCAGCCAAAGAGGAGAATATTGGTGATTATTACGAACATAGGTTCAGTCAATTGGCCTGCACACCTGGCTGTAGCATGATGACCACTTAGGAACGAGCAAAAAGGCAGCATAGACTACATATTTGTATATCCTTCACCAAATAGTAATCAGGTAGATACAATATATATACAACCTATGTACAATGTATACAGCTATGTACAATAAGAAAAATGTAAGCAAGAGACGCGGTGAGAACCATAGTGACCAGACTTGAAGGTAAGTCTGCCAAAGATTATTCACGAGTGAGCCACATCACTTGACAACATTGACAGGCTTCCTTATGATTGGCTGGCTGAACCAAGGGGCCCCTACTCGTTATACATTTAGCATCTGGTTCTCTGGTCGGGATGCCTATACGAGTGTGCGACATACGCCGAATAAAATAGAGCACACTCTTAGCATGCCACAGTGAAACAGAAAAGAGAAAGGCTGCGGTAAGTTTAAGAGGAGGGAAGGAAGACAGGTTGTATCTCAGGGGGATCTGGGAGAGGTGAAGGGAAGAGTGGGGGGAAATTACGAAGGCAGGAGACAGAGTGGCAGGTCAGAGGTAGAAGAGATAGGGAAGGAGGGAAGATAGGGAGACAGGTGACAGTGATGACTGGGCAGACAAGTGAAGGATAAATAGACTGAACAATTTTACCTTGGCTTTCCTGATTTTTGGCTTCCAGTCTTGTCTCCGGGTGAATGTAGCGTGATCTTATCTGCATGACCACCGACTGCTGCAGTCTTGACTCACATACATATATATAATATACATGCATATATATGTATATATATATATATATATATATATATATATATATATATATATATATATATATATATACAAATATATATATGTATATATATGTATATGTATATACATATATATATATATATATATATATATATATATATATATATATATATATATATATATATATATATATATATATATATATATATATATATATTTTCGTACCGAATAGGTAAAATTGGTCAATTAGCAAGAACTCATTTAAAATTAAGTCCTTTCGAAAATTTTCCCTTATACATTTAAATATATATTTTTCATTTATGTTAATGTATAAATGAAACTTAGAACATTTACCTAACCTTATTATAACAAGTGCAATTTAATTTACCCTAATAAATAAATTTTAGATAAGTTTACAATAATTTAATAATAAACAATGAAATATTTTTTTTTCGTTAGGTTCAGAATGATTTTCGTGAAATTATTGCATACACAAATTTTCGCTTGTCTTATATGGCAAGATGAGCGTTGCTATTTAAGCCAAAATCGCAAGTTTTACCTATTCGGCACGACATTAGAGTTCAAGATGGCGGAAAACACCAGTTGTTCTTAGGATGATTTAATAAATTTGATGTCAAAGTTGCAGTGAAAAAAAATCAGGATTCTAAGTAATAACATAAATAAAATATGTCAGTCATATTTTATATACAGAAAATTTAGAGGCAACGTGAAAATAACAATAAAAATATCAAACGAGGAGAGCAGATGATGACCCACAACGTACAGAACTAACAGAGACGACTGTGTCTTAGGAAGACCTCAAATTAAATTCCGCTTTGCCACTTAGTTTATATGAGGAAGATATGATGGGGCGTGTAGATATATTAGAGATGATGGAGCGTGTAGAGATATTAGAGATGATGGGGCGTGTAGATATATTAGAGATGATGGAGCGGGTAGAGATATTAGAGATGATGGGGCGTGTAGGGATATTAGAGATGATGGGGCGTGTAGAGATGTTAGAGATGATGGGGCGTGTAGGGATATTAGAGATGATGGAGCGTGTAGAGATATTAGAGATGATGGAGCGTGTAGAGATATTAGAGATGATGGGGCGTGTAGAGATATTAGAGATGATGGGGCGTGTAGAGATATTAGAGATGATGGGGCGTGTAGAGATATTAGAGATGATGGGGCGTGTAGAGATATTAGAGATGATGGAGCGTGTGGAGAAATTAATGACGATGGGGCGTGTGGAGTTATTAGAGATGATGGGGCGTGTGGAGATATTAATGAAGATGGTAGGGCGTGTGGAGACATTATAGATGATAGGGGTGTGGAGATATTAGGCTTGCGAGCCTCGGCTACCTCATGGATAGTATCTATACACTGTTCTTGGAGTTTAAGTTTTCCCTTACCAATGTCTTTAATTTTCTTGCTGAAATCAGTGACGGCCGTCACAAGATTATATATACTCAGATCTTCGTCAACAGTGACATTGGTCACTAGGAACCTCTGACCTCTGGAAGTTCTAAACTTATCATTTATTTTTAAAATAAATACTTTGCAACCTTTGTTTATTAACAGTGGAACATAGGTTCTTGTAACTTGGATCTCCTCTTGTTCCTGTTGAACACGCTCACTTCTCTTCGTAGAAGCAGTGAAATAGGGCCTTTTTTTTACCTGCTCCTCTCTTGCACCTAAGGGACAGACACGCTCCTCTTCGAAGTGTGTCTGTCCGCTAGAGCAGGTCAAGATAAACTTTAGCCTCTAGGGCTAAAGTATATTTTGGCATGCCGTTTAAGGTTAGATGCCATTTTTACGATGACTTTTGAGATACCGTCTTAGAGGTGTCGTCTAGATCAACACTGTTGACTTTAAAGTGCCGTCCGGTACAACACTCTATCCTCCTGGATCTAGTCTATCGTCTTGAGTTGCCGTCTAGTACAATAATATATCGTTGACGTCTAAGCTCAAGTGATACAAGAGACATTAACTGTCTGGCTTTCCTCGGAGAATGTCGTGCAATTCATTCTGAAGATAATTTGCATACATGCTTATCTCTGCTGCACTGCGGGGACACCATCTACCAGCATCTCTGTCCTCGTAAAGGAGAGCTGAAAACCAGCTTCCTGATGACCCACCTGCAGCATCCTTAACCTCGCTCAGTTGCCATGGCAACAGTGAATTATTTCATCTATAGGAGTTATACATCGTCTTGGGGAATCGGAGAAAAAGAGGAGGGTTATCAGAATGGAGATCAAGGAAGGCGAGGTCAAGTGTTTTTCCTTAAATCAAGAGCCCTTCACCAGCGCCAAGATACCTCCCTCGAGAGGTAGCAACAGTGAAGGTACTGCTACTCCCTGTTGCTGGGGTATGTTGACCTTTAAGTTCAGATTGAATCTCTCGTTATATATATATATATATATATATATATATATATATATATATATATATATATATATATATATATATATATATATATATATATATATATATATATATATATATATATATATATATATATATATATATATATATATATATATATATATATATATATATATATATATATATATATATATATATCATATATATATCATATATCATATACATATATATGTATATTTATATATATATATATATATATATATATATATCATATATATATCATATATCATATACATATATATGTATATTTATATATATATATATATATATATATGTCGTGCCGATTAGGTAAAACTGGTCAATTAGCAAGAACTCATCTAAAATAAAGTCCTTTCTAAAATTTTCTCTTATACGTTTAAAAGATATATTTTTTCATTTATGTTAATGTAAGAATTTATAATTTTGTACCAAGAGAAACTTTGAAAACCTACCTAACCTTATTACAACAAGCGCAATTTAATTTAGCCTAACCCAACTAAATATATTTTAGATACGTTAACATTAATTTAATAATAATCAAACACAATGAAATATATTTTTTTTGTTATGTTCAGAATGATTTTGGCGAAATTATTGCATACACAAATTTTCACTTGTCTTATATGGCAAGGTGAGCGTTGCTATTTAAGCCAAAATCGCAAGTTTTACCTAATCGGCACGACATATATATTAATCTCCTGAAAAGGGACGTAGTATTAGCAGCTGTACAAGAACATTTTCCAGGTCTCTTTCCTTTTGTTTCAGCTGGATATAGCAAGGAATCAATGCTCCTGTTTGGAGAGCATGAAATCACATCATCAGAGGGTGTCCAGCAAGGGGACCCTCTCGCACCATTTCTCTTCTGTATAGCAGTTAGGGAAATCACAGTAAGACTGACCAGTGAGCTAAACATCTGGTTCCTGGATGATGGCACACTAGCAGGTACAAAGGAGTCCCTTCTAGATGATCTTACACAGGTGATGACACGGGGACAGGAAATGGGTCTCATCCTGAATCCATCCAAATGTGAAATCATATCAGTCAATCAACAAGTGATAGATGCAGTGCTATCAAAACTACCAGGAGCAACAGTCATTGCCCCTACTAATAGTGTCTTGCTTGGAGCACCTCTGGGAAGCGATGCCATTGACACAATTCTCAGGAAGAAACTGGAAGAATTGAGGAGAATGGAACAACGAATAGGCAATCTTGACACCCATGATGCCTTGTACCTCCTCACAAAATGCTTGAGTCTGCCCAGGTTGACATATTTCCTAAGATGTGCTCCTTCATATGATAACCCTATACTGAGGCAGATCTTTACTAGAGTACTTAACCTTACTCTAGAAGATGGGCAGTGGGACCAAGCTACACTCCCAGTCAGACTAGGAGGCATTGGTGTCCGCAAGTCATCTCAGATTGCTCTACCTGCTTTCCTGTCTTCATGCATTGCATCCAGAGGGCTTGTAGCAGCAATTCTCCCTGAACATCTTAGGGACACGATTGGCATCCATGACCAAAAGTTCGTTGATGGAGCCAGGCTCTGGGATAACCTAACAGGCTCTGAAACCAGGCCTGCTTTCCCCAACAACTACAAACAGTCGCACTGGGATGGCCCAATAGTAGAGAATATAGCCTCAGCAATGCTTCAGAGTGTGTCAGGGAAGGATAGAGCCCGCCTCCTTGCAGTGAGAGCCCCTCATGCAGGGGACTTTCTTTTGGCTGTTCCCAACTCCAGCCTTGGCACACGCCTCGACCCACAGACCATCCGCATTGGTGTTGCCCTTCGACTTGCCGCCCCTATTCTTGCCGAACACAGGTGTATTTGTGGCAGTGAAGCAGCAGACCGATTCGGGTACCATGGTCTTGTGTGTCGTAAATCCGAGGGAAAGATTGCAAGACATGAAGAGGTTAATAACATTATCAAGAGGAGCCTCACAACAGCCGGATGCCCAGCAGTAAGGGAACCACCCCAACTATGCAGATCTGATGGCAGCCAAAAGCGTCCAGATGGTATCACCCTTCAAGCCTGGACAGACGGCAAGCAGGTGGTGTGGGACTACACATGTGCATCTACCTTGGCTGATACCTATCTCCAATACACCAGATAGGAAGGAGGGGCAGCTGCCACCTTCAGGGAGTCCCAGAAGCCGAGAAAATATGGAGAACTTGCCCATCATTATATGTTTGTTCCCATAGGCTCAGAGATCCTTGGCTCATGGGGAAAGAGTGCATCTAAGTTCCTCAGGAGCTGGGCAAAGACTCAACAGGGTAACTAGGGATCCCAGGGCAGCTAGTTTTTGTTCCAGCGACTCAGCGCTGCTGTTCAGAGGGTAATGCATGCTGTATTCTGGGCACGCGCCCAGCTCGGAAGAGCTGGATGAGATTTTCGCATTATAATCAGTGACAAACATGTAACAATATGTACTAGACATGTATCTCTCACCTCGTGTACTGTATATGCCATCTTTATATCAACAATGTATCTCTCAAATCTTTTGTACCATATTATGTAATAAAATATACCTATTGGTAAAAAAATGATGGGGTGGTAAGAGAAGTGGAATATTCAAATGGCATCAGGAAGAAATCCAAATATTCTTCCTTGAAGCCTTTTTATCCACTTCTCCGAGGCTATGGGTCCCACAATTTGTACCAGAGGTGGTACAAAAGATTTAAGAGATACATTGTCGATATAAAGATGGCATATACATACACGAGGTGTGAGATCATGTCTAGTACATATTGTTACATGTTTGTCACTGATTATAATGCGAAATCTCATCCAGCTCTTCCGAGCTAGGCGCTGCCCAGATACAGCATGCATACCCTCTGAGCAGAAACGCTGAGTCACTGGAACAGAAAACTAGCTGGATCCTAGTTACCCTGTTGAGTCTTTGCCAGCTCCTTGAGATATATATATATATATATATATATATATATATATATATATATATATATATATATATATATATACTATATATACCTTGTCACAAGGTTCGTAGGTTCGAGTCTCCGTCGGCCAGAGATCAGTGTTTGTGAATATTTCGCCTGCTCTTGCGAATTCCTAACATATATATATATATATATATATATATATATATATATATATATATATATATATATATATATATATATATATATATATATATATATATATAATATATATATATATATATATATATATATATATATATATATATATATATATATATATATATATGTACAATAGTATATATGACGTTCGTATTTGCACTCCACAGCAGCGGCATCATTGCCATACGTCAGAATCCAAGCTGACCCAGCGGGTAATCCTCCTCAGCGGACCGCGGATGTTCCAGCAGACCATGACCCGCCTCCGAGGATTGAGCTGCGGCCCATGTCCCCCGAGCAGCTGCGGTCCCCGGGCGCGGACCGCACCGAGGCCCCTAACGCCTGCTGGCACCGCCTCTCCAGGTAGGTTCTCGGTCCCCCAGTGCCTCTCCAGGTATGCTCCAGGTCATCCCCTCTCTAGTATTCCACGTTCTCTTATAGCTTTCTAAAAGGTGGAATGCTGTTAGATTCCTTTCTAAATCATTGAAAATATAGATGTTATCAAAGAAATATTAATATGGATATATTTTTTATATACTAGATAAATTTAAAGAAAGTAAATATATCATAAATTATAAATAAATGGATTACGACTGAGCTAACGAGCGGAAGCATCTCTCAGTGTGTGTACACTGAGAGATGAGCATCTCCCAGTGTGTGTACACTGAGAGATGAGCATCTCTCAGTGTGTGTACACTGAGAGATGTGCATCTCCCAGTGTGTGTACACTGAGAGATGAACATCTCTCAGTGTGTGTACACTAAGAGATGAGCATCTCCCAGTGTGTATACACTGAGAGATGAGCATCTCCCAGTGTGTGTACACTGAGAGATGAACATCTCTCAGTGTGTGTACACTAAGAGATGAACATCTCCCAGTGTGTATACACTGTGAGATGAGCATCTCCCAGTGTGTGTACACTGAGAAATAAGCATCTCTCACAGTGTATATACTCTGAAAAATACTCACCGGACAGTGCATATACACTGAAAAATACACAACTCTCAGTGTTATATGCACTGAAATATACACACCCTTCGGCGTGAATGTCCTGTATCTTGGTACTTGTCTCAGGTACAAATGAAATTATCATATAAAATAATTTCTGTCTTGTATAATTACATTTAACATTTATGGTTATATTTACGATCACTATAACTGTGCAACGAAATTATTATTAATTATAATTTCAGAGATGTCAACCAAAATTTGCCATTTTTCTCTCTGCTCTTAATTATTTGCGATCAAAGAAACACATGCCTTTTTTTTTTTACTCCTCTTGGCTCGATCGACTACGCCCATCATTAACCTTGCTGTTTCCTCCACGCCCACCACCCACGCCAGCACTCTGGGTGAGTGTCGACCCCACCGGGAGTGCTACCCGTTGCTGCGTCTGCCCTCCATCTCGCCCCAGGACTCGTGGCTCTTCGGAATCTACGACACCTGCCCTCTCAACTACCAGGGAAGCTTGGTAAGTCTCCTCACCACCTCTCTTGTTTCTCATTGCATGTTTTAACTATGATTAAAACATGTTTTAGCTAACTATAGTTAAAACATGTTTTAGCTAACTATAGTTAAAACATGTTTTAGCTAACTATAGTTAAAACATGGTTTTTAACTATGGTTAAAATATGGTTTTAACTATGGTTTAAAACATGATTTTTAACTATGGGTAAAACATGGTTTTAACTATGGTTAAAACATGGTTTTAACAATGCTATACACTTGACAGATTCACTGGAAAAATATTTATGCAAGTATTTATTATTGTTGTTATTATTATTACTCTTGGGGAAGTGCATAAGGGTAGTATATAGCATGTGAATGTGATCCAAAGAAGCGAAGGGCTTCTTCAATTCCACGGATGTATAGCCCTTCTACGGTCTCCCGGCACGTCATCTTGGACACATTTGTTTGACCTTTGACATCGTTCTAAGATGTTCCCTCCTTGCAGGTGTTTGGGATCTGTTGTGAGAAAACTAAGGATTCCACCAACGAAGCCTCCGACCTCTCTAACGAAGTCAGGTCGGCAGGGCCAGGAGTGAACCGGGAGCCGGAAGCGAACCGGTACATGGCGGCGGAGGCGAAGGGCCCAGGACTGATGGACCGAAGCCATGTGCAGTTCGTACCTCCGCGGGACACCAATGCTGTCACTGCGGTGCCTTCCCTCAGACTCCCCTGGAACCACCTGGGGCTCACCCACCCGCCCTTCATCACCCACCCGCCCGAGCACACAAACCAACCCTGGTGGGTCTCCCCTGGGGTCACCACCCCAAGGATAACCACTCCCAGTGACCCCTGGTGGAATCCACCCGTAGTGACTACCCCAAAAATCCCCACCAGAAAAACAACCACTCTCAACCCCTGGTGGAACCCCCCTGAATCCCCTACGACCACGCCTCAACCCTGGTGGACAACGACTCCCAGATCCACAACCCGCAGAACAACGACCAACCCTTGGTGGACGACGCCCAAGCCTCCTCCTACGACCACGAAAGCGTGGTGGGACAGGCCACCAGCTGACGATACCATCGGTGCTCGTAAGTCATACTTCGAAGCCTTGCGGGAGGTACTTCGACGTCAGTGAAGAACTCTCGACCCTTGGAACGAGATTTATTCTACTCTTCCTCTCATCGAACCTCAATGCCCTCTCATTCCACAGGTCTCACCCCTCTTCCCATGATAAAATGAGTCCTTGAATGTTTTTTCCTAGTTAACGGACGTCTAATGTCCTGAATATTTTCTTATACTCCCTTAAAATTTATTACTAGTCCCTCAAAGCCTGATAATATTCTCTTAAGGATTGGTTATATTCTTTTAAGGATTATTTATACTCTCTTAAAAACTAATTTAAGTCAATGATAGTCTCTTTTTTTATTCCTGAAAATCTAGTTCTAGTCTCTAAAAATCTAGCTCAAGTATCTGAAGGACTATATCGTCCCAGAAGGATTTGTTCTAGTACCTTAAAGTTCTTAAAAAAAAAAAAAACTGAAAATCTCTTTCTATTCCACGAAATTTTAATTCAAGACAAATTTCAGCCGCTGAAAGTCTGGTTCTACTTCCTGAAACTTCCTAAAGTCGTTTTTCAAAACCCTGAAAGAGTGAATTAAGTAGTTGGAAGTCTTGTTCCAGGCTCTGAAAAGTACCCCACCCCCTTGTTTTTATATCCCTGAAAATCTGGTTCAAGTCTGTCAGAGGCTAGTTGTCGTGTCTTCTATCTTTAATTCGTCAAACGGCAAAATTATGTTCAAAAGGTCACCTTCCCATAAAATAACATTACTCTTCATTGTTATTTTGATTATCAGTTTCCCATCGAGGCAGAGTAACAAAAAAAGAAAGAAAATCCCCAAAAAGAAAATACTTTCATCATCATTCAACACTTTCACCACACTCATACATAATCACTGTCTTTGCAGAGGCGCTCAGATACGACAGCTGAGAATAGTCCCTCCCAGCTGTCACTAACCCAGACCCCTCATTTAAAGTGCAGACATTGTACTTCCCATTTCCAGGACTCATCTCCAACTAATTCAATTAACTGGTTTCCCTGAATCCCTTCACAAAATGTTACCCTGCTCACACTCCAACAGCTCGTCAGGTCCCAAAAAACATTCGTCTCCATTCACTCTTATCTAACACGTTCACACATGCTTGCTGGAAGTCCAAGCCCCTCGCCCACAAAACCTCCTTTACCCCTCCCTCCAACCTTTTCTAGGACGACCCCTACCCCGCCTTCCTTCCCCTACAGATTTATACGCTCTCCAAGTCATTCTCCTTTGATCCATTCTCTCTAAATGACCAAACCACCTCAACAACCCCTCTTCAGCCCTCTGACAAATACTTTTAGTAACTCCACACCTTCTCCTAATTTTCACATTCCGAATTTTCTGCATAATATTTACACCACACATTGCCCTTAGACAGGACATCTATTCTGACTCCAGCCTCCTCTTCGCTGCAGCATTTGCAACCCATGCTTCACACCCATATAAGAGTGTTGGTACCACTATACTTTCGTACATTCCCTTCTTTGCCTCCATGGATAACGTTTTTTGTCTCCACAGATACCTCAACGCACCACTCGCCTTTTTTCCTTCATCAATTCTATGGTTAACCTCATCCTTCATAAACCCATCCGCTGACACGTCAACTTCCATAATCCCTCTCTCCAATGTGATATCCATTTTTTCTTTATTTAAATCGTTTGATACCCTCATCACCTTAATCTTATCTATGTTCACTTTCAACTTTCTACCTTTACACACCCTCCCAAACTCGTCCACTAACCTTTGCAACTTTTCTTTAGAATCTCCCATAAGCACAGTATCATCAGCAAAAAGTAACTGTGTCAACTCCCATTTTGCATTTAATTCCCATAATTTAATCCTACCCCTCTCCCCAACACCCTAGCATTTACTTCTTTTACAACCCCATCTATAAATATATTAAACAACCATGTCTAAGACCTACTTTTACTGGGAAGTAATCTCCCTCTCTCCTACACACCCTAACCTGAGCCTCATTATCCTCATAAAAACTCTTTACAGCCTTCAGTAACTTACTACATATTCCATACACTTGCAACATTTGCCACATTGCTCCCCTATCCACTCTATCATATTCTTAATCCATAAATGCAATGAAAACTTCTCTACCTTCATCTAAATACTGTTCACATATATGCTTCACTTTAAACACTTGATCTACACATCCCCTACCCACTCTAAAGCCTCCTTGCTCATCTGCAATCCTACTCTCTGTCTTACCTCTAATTCTTTCAATAATAACCCTGCCATACACTTTAACTGGTATACTCAGTAAACTTATTCCCCTATAATTCTTACACTCTCTTTTATCCCACTTCCCTTTATATAAAGGAACTATACATGCTCTCTGCCAATCCCTAGGTACCTTCCCCTCTTTCATACATTTATTAAACAAAAATACCAACCACTCCAACACTGTATCCCACCCCCTGTTTTTAACATTTCTATCATGATTCCGTCAATTCCAGCTGCTTTACCCCCTTTCATTCTATGTAATGCCTCACGCACCTCCCCCACACTCACATCCTGCTCTTCTTCACTCCTAAACGATGTTGTACCTCCCTGGCCAGTACATGAAATTACCGCCTCCCTTTTTTCATCGACATTTAAAAGTTCCTCAAAAATATTCCCGTCATCTACCAAATACCTCCAGCTCCCCATCTACTAACTTCCCTACTCTGTTTTTAACTGACAAATCCATTCGTTCCCTAGGCTTTCTTACCTTGTTTATCTCACTCCAAAAAAAATTCTTGTTTTCTTGTTATTATTATCCGACTTCTCACTACTCTCCCCTCACCAGCTGCGCCACCTGCCTCAGACGTAATCACTGAGCCACCTGTGCCGACTGCTCCCTCTGACCTCAACGAAGTGGAGAAGGATCCCTGCACCCCTGGTACCTTCTACAACGCCGCTCCTGACGAAGGTTTCAGAATCAGCGGAGGTCAGCCGGCCACCGCTCACACGCACCCTTGGATAGTAAGTGTTGGCAGGCAGGCTGAGTCGCCCTCTAAATAATACTAAGACAGTGAATACGTCTTCAAACAAGATTTTTTTTATTTTATTCTTACCATTGATGCAGTGTGTTGATTGTTGATTGTATATATATATATATATATATATATATATATATATATATATATATATATATATATATATATATATATATATATATGTGTGAATAAGTAAAGTGTAATGAACACTTGTCAGTGCTCAATAATAATCCACATGGAGACACAAACTCAGGAGATTAATTGATCTGTATATTTTGATCCCCTTCTGCGGATGATACCAGAAGGGGATCCAGATATACAGGTTAATTAATCTTTTGAGTTTCTGTCTCAGTGTACGTTATTATTGAGTACACATAAAAACACACACACACACACACACACACACACACGCACACACACACACACACACACACACACACACACACACACACACACACACACACACACACACACACACACACACACACACACAACATATATATATATATATATATATATATATATATACGTATATATATATATATATATATATATATATATATATATATATATATATACATATACCCCTTTGGATGGTAACACGCTGGTATACTGTATATCCCTTCAGTCAGTAATACCATAATATATGGGCACACAAGAGTCCTACGATCTAGTCCTTATAAAGGAGTTAATTATAAAGGAGTTAATAAAGAGAATACTTTGACATAGTTGGTCATACAATGATTTCTAGGTAAATTTAGGCTGTTTTTTCACGTCATGAATAAAGTACACTGATATATTATATGAGTTTAGTGCACTATCTTTATATTTTACAGTAAGTGGACAATCAAACACATAGTAAAAAAAAAAAACAGGGAACGGGTGGGGGTTTGAACTCGTGGCGAGTGAGTCCTAAAACTCCCGGCCAGTTTGCAATCGTGTTATTACGATGTCGTGAGTCATGAAAGCACACAGTGTTGAATAAAGCGACTGTTTGCCAGACTGACAAAGGTACCTGTTGCTTCGCCAGAACCTGGCTGCTGCAGGAGTCGTCAGTCTGTTGAGGGTTTGTCAATGTTCATGTTAGCTTAGTGGGTCATTTATCTGCTCTAAATTTTAAAGGCATTTCTGTGACACTCTAGTTAATAGTTAACTTTTTTTTAAACATTAGTTGGTTGTTTAATGGGGTTTAAAATCTATCGACTACATTAAGGCTATAATATCACCTGCTTGCCACCAGAAAGTTTAGTTTAATAATTAAAACAGGGATTAAAGTAATATCTCGGTATACAGTACACTGGAAGGCATACACCTCACCATGTATAAAATATACCTGGAAAAGGTTGGTTGGTAGGTCAGTGGGGTTTATAGCCTAACGACTACACGAGGCGTCATTAAGGTGGGTCGTAACCTTTTTCACCACCAGACAAGAATACTTTAATCCCTATGCCTCTCTGAATATAATACAGGATATACCCATACACTGTGAGGTGTGTCTCTCAGTGACTAAACTCTTGAGTTTACTTTAATCAACTCTTTAAGAATTAAAGTGCTCTTGACTGGTGGTGAACAGGTGACATGCTGCCACAATGACCCTCGTGCTATACATAGGCTTTAAACCCCATTAACCAACCAAGCATGGGGTACTAACTCATAATCTACGCTGCTCTGAGAACAAGTACCTATGCAACAGTTAGGTATCTTTATTCCTAAACGTTTCGGCTACACAGTAGGCTTCTTCAGTCGAGTACCGATGAGTCAGCAGAGGAACTAGAGATGTAAAGACAATGTAATCAGTCCATCACCATTGAAAACGTAGTTTTGAGGTGGTCAGTCCCTCAGCCTGGAGAAGAGTTTTGGTCCATAGTCTGGAACAATGTGGAGTTGAAGCAACATTATGGAGACATACTGTCAAAAATGAGGCGCAGCCTACTAGTAGAAGAAAGAATGTAATCATTGAGAGGGCAGGTCCCTCTCAGATCCATCCCTTCTCACTTCTAAGTAGTGGTCAGACAAAAAAAAAGATATCGACGATGCTTTTTGTACAAAGATACTCTTCTTCATTTACTCCTACAGGCAGTGATATTCAACAGGGAGAAGCAGTTCTGCGGAGGATCCCTCATAGATAAGACCCACGTCCTGACAGCTGCCCACTGCGTTGCCCAGTGAGTATAGTGACAAACGGAGCGGGTAATGAAGACAGAGGGAGATACTTTTTGCGTATATCATTAGTAGAATATACCGACAAGTAGGTTAATGTGACACAGTATACGTTCATGGCACTTTACTGAGGAGGCGTTTCGCCCACGTCGCTGTGGGTGGGAGTCGAATCCATGGCAGGCGCATCCTAAAAAAAGGCCATGGGTTCGAACTCCACCCATTCTCAGAATTGTCTACAATCGTTTTACTGCGATTTCTTGAGTCAAAATACAGTCCCACTTCTCAATAAAATGCCACCAACCACTTTTTACCAGAGATTGTCTTAGTTAATAAAACTGGGTATGATAGTGTTGTTATATTACAAAAGTTAGCTGCATTGTCACATATTCTCAAGCAAGACATATATAGTTCATCAGGTTAAGAAAATCTCTCAGCCTCATCTGCGATACATACACAAAATGATAAGAACATCCTTTTTTTCAAGAAAAACTCGCATATAGAAGACGAAATTAATGACGACGTTTCGGGTCGTCCTGGACCATTGTCGAGTCACAAATTGTGACCTAACACTTCTCCAGGACGGAGCGACACGTCGGGTTTTTAGTTAGTAATTCCAGCCACGGTATTGTGACGCTCTGTCTTGAACGTGATTTGTTTAATCAGGAAGTTGTGGAGCGCCAAGGCAATGAGGAGTATTCAAAATCGATCCTTGAAAAGGGAGGATAACTCTATTTCCTTGGATCTAGAGCCTCTTACCTGCACCATACCAGTGTAACTAAGTCACGTGCGAAGGTCTCCACACTCTGGGTACTTGCCCACACGCATGGGTGAATGTGCCCACACACTGGTTACGTGCCCACACACTCAACCCAAGGACACGGATCATGGTGTGTTTGTCCATGACGTGAGGGGAAGGTCCCAGACATGTTTGTTTTCGTTCTTCACGAATTATGTGTGTGTGTGTGTGTGTGTATGTGTGTGTACTCACCTAATTGTGGTTGCAGAGGTCGAGTAATAACTCCTGGCCCAGCCTCTTCACTGGTCGCCACTAGGTCACTCCCTCCCTGCTCAGTGAGCTTTATCATACCTCTTGTTAAAGCTATGTATGGATCCTGCCTCCACGCCTTCCATATCCAGACTATTTCACTTCCTGACAACTCTATGACTGAAGAAATACTTCCTAACGTCCCTGTGACTCATCTGAGTCCAACTTCCAACTGTGACCCCTTGTTGTTGTGTCCCATCTCTGGAACATCCTGTCTCTGTCCACTTTGTCGATTCCTCTCAGTATTTTATATTTCGTTATCATGTCCAACCCCCATCCCACCTGCCATCCAGTGTCGTCAGGTCGATTTTCCTTAACCTCTTCTCGTAGGACATGCTCCTTAGCTCCGGGACTAGTCTCGTTACAAACCTTAGCACATTATATGATTTCCTGACATGCTTCGCCAGGTGTGGGTTCCAAAGTGGTGCTGCATACTCCAATATGGGCCTGACGTACACAGTGTACAGGGTCCTGAACGATTCCTTACTCAGATGTCGGAATGCTACTCTTAGGTTTGCCAGTCGCCCATATGCTGCAGCAGTTATTTGGTTGATGTGCGTCACAGGAAATGTGCCTGGTGTTATACTCACTCCAAGATTCTTTTCTTTGAGTGAGGTTTGTAGTCTCTGGCCCCCTAGACTGTTCTCTGTCTGCGGTCTTCTTTACCCTTCCCCGATCTTCATAACTGCACTTGGCGAGGTTGAACTCCAGGAGCCATTTTCCAGACCAGGCCTTCAGCCTGTCCAGATCCCTGTGTGTGTGTGTTTGTGTGTGTATGTTTTGTGTGTGTGTGTGTGTGTGGAGACTTAATTGCTCTTCTCTCTCTCTCTCTCTCTCTCTCTCTCTCTCTCTCTCTCTCTAACAACGCCCGCCCACAATATATGTTGCTTTAATACTTAACGTACACATAATGTACATGATAGTACTTCATATAGAGGCTTTGTGCAGACATGTACAGGCATGAAGAGTACACAGCACGTGTCAAGAGTCCAGAGTACTCATACATTATCTTCCTCCCACAGCATGAGTCAGATCGACATCCAGAATCTGCGAGTGAGGATTGGTGCGCACAACATCAAGGCGTTTGAGAGATCGACTCAAGAGTTCAAAGTCAGCAGAGTTGTTAGGCACAAGGACTACGACTCCAAGAGATTGGTAAGTTGGTGATCGGTCGGTCAACAATGTCGGTTTTAATGGTAGATAAGCCGGTGGTCGGCCGACATCGTCGGTGATGACGTTACAAATAGGCGAATTTAGTTGTCGGGTTGAGGTTCTCGTCTTGTGATAGAAGTCGGCTGCTACTTGCAAGGTTTTGAAGTTCCCTATAATTCACACCTAACACAATTACCACTATTATTAATAATGGTCTAGGACCGCTCGTAATCTTGTCCTAGAGAACAAAAAGGCTTTGTAAATTATCCAAGTCAGACCGAAACGTCGTCATCAGTTTCTGTCTCCTATGTGCGGGTTATTTGTGTTTTGCGTTACCTAGTTTCTAGTGTATAAATCTATTGCCTAGAGTCTAATATTAAATATGAATGGATAAATACGTGAATAGCTGAAATATTGAATGAAAAAGTGTACAACATAAATAATGAATGAACTGGTGGATGAAATACATACGTATTGAATGATGAGGTGAATAAAATAAATAATAAAGGAACTAGTGTATAAAATTGAATTACGGATAAGGAACAGGACGAATTAAATAATGAGTGAAGAATTGGATGAAGTAAATGAATGAATGAACGAGTGGATAATTGAATAAGACTCGTGCAAGGACCCCAATGGAAATAAGCCACTTTGTCTGACTTTTTTAGTCATCCTTGGTAATTTAGACATAGGTAACTATGTATGATAATTTGTGTAAGAGTATTTATGTGTATCTGTACCTACATAAACTTACTTACACGTTCCCCGCAGTACAACGACGTGGCGATGCTGACCCTGGACCACCCCGCAGTGTACGACAGCAACGTACGACCCGTGTGTCTGGATCGCAGCGGGAAAGACTACGTCGGGGAGGAGGTGACGGTAGCAGGCTGGGGCAGCATGTTTGAAGGTAGAGACCTACCTTGAAATCATTCTTAGTGATACCCCCTTAAATAAGTCGCAGGCAACTATAACTTAACCTTTGACACCTCTTTATTAATCCTATACGCCTATGAACCTGTGATGTCAATACGATTCTGGCAAGACGGTGTTTGATTGAGTGACGGTAAAAGAGTTTCCTCTCTTTTTTTTTTCTGGTCACCCTACCTCGGTGTGTTGAGAAAACTCCTAATTATTCTTAGGCATTTTTACAGTTCACAATTAACCAACTAAAATTCTATTTAAACCCCCTCTACCCTATTTTAATAAATCATAATTTCAGTTAACTGTTCTCTAGTCAATTGTAATTCAATAATTCCTCTATTTAGCTCTATATTTTCATCAGTAAATTACTTTTGAAACTTTATATCTTCCCCTCTAGTCAAACACTTCATGACTATAGGTAGCATTTTTGAAAGCAGCTATAACTCTAGATAACTCTAGACGCTCCTTTCTAGTTATTAATAACTGTATAAAATTTATTTCTAGACTGTTATAACACTAGGTAGCTCCTGTCTAATCTGCCACAGCTATAAGTTCCTATCTAGAAGGCAGTAACTACAGATAGCTCGTTGCTCCTCTGTGTCAGGCCTAACTCCAAGCTTCACACTGCAGACATAGATCATTCTCTTACTGCTGTCGATGTTCCCTCCTCTCCCATGTAAGATAACTCATTCCAATTGTATTGCTTTTCACGAAGTGCAGAACCCAAGTGGGTCATTCCCGGCAAGTAGTGGCCGAGGCTCGATCCTCCGTCCTTTAATTGCGGCTTGATAAATGACCAATGCTGAGACCTCTTAAAGAGCAGTCTCTCCCATACAGGAGGACCACAGCCCTCGACGCTCTATAAGGTGAAGCTGACGGTGGTTAGCAACGAGGAGTGCAGAAGAATGTATGGAAGAGCAGCCCCGGGTGGCATTATCGACTCCTACCTCTGCGCTGGGACCTTTGGCAAGGATTCCTGTCAGGTTGGTAGTTGGTTGACGTTACCTATATTTTTTTTTTATCACAGAGAGTTCATTGTTATTATATTTGCATGTGAGTGCTAAACAGCTAGTGACCATAGAGCACCTGTTGAATGGATTTGTTTACATTTGAAAACAGGTAAGAATGTACTGTCCAGACATAAATATATACGCTGTAAGTAGTTCTCATCTATTTTGTATGGCTGGTTATCTACCCATAGTCACCCAAAATACCCATAATTCATCATATGAGGGCGGTTGCTCTTCATGTTCCTCCATGTACGAGAAATTTCTAACAGATGCCAGGCACGACAAACAATTTCTTTTGTTGACTTGAGTGTTCCTTGGCAGGGTGACAGTGGCGGGCCTCTGGTGAAGTTCGTAGATGGCCTGTGGAAGCAGGTGGGACTAGTGTCTTGGGGCATCGGTTGTGGCAAGGGTCACTACCCCGGTGTTTACAGCAGGATCAACTCCTTCATCTCATGGATCGACCGAGTACGAGCGAACTACTGAATAAGAGGAGCAAAAGCAAGAAACAGAGGAAGGGTTGTCTCCTTCATATCCTTGTTGTCTTAGTCGTTCCTTGTCCTGGGTACCACAGACACACACACTTTCTCCCCCTCCTCCTTCTCTTCCTCCTCCTCCTTCTTCCATGAAAATAGTAGCTACCTGAGGCTGGCAGCGCCAATGCCATTGCGAAAAGGTGTTCCTTACGAATTTACTCGTGATCTGGCAAAGGTAATGCTTACAAATCAGACAGAAGGGGGTCACGTTTAAAGACGGAAATGTACAGCACTTCTAAACTGTTTCATTTTTCTCTCACTAAGTGAGGTTTGTATTACACTGTAATCTATGTGTAATGACTTTAATAATTCAGTACTATTCTACAAGAAAACAAATAAGCATTATAGGTCATGCAATATACCCAATTTAATCCAATTAAATAACCTGAGAATCGTTAATGAGTTGATGATCAGCAAATTTCAGCAGTGATATTGCCGGATAATTTTGCGTATGAATTAATGATTCTTTTCATTCTTTTAAATCTGACGAGGAAATTATTCATTAATTTGTATTTTGAATGAATTAATGACTTCTAAAAAAAAATCCTCGTCAGTATTATTGGTCATGAAGATTAACAGTCACAATACCGTGATGGCAACAATTCACAAGCAGCTGATAACAAATGCGAGATAAAACTTTAGACTACGTTTTAGTGTGTCTTGGACGATAATTGAGTCCGACATGACACTGCATGACTGATCACAACGTTATCTGAAATCTCGACTATGATCGGGGGGTTAGTTGTAAACACTGGTGTAAACACTGGTCTTCTCACAGACCTTAGACTATTACTATGTGCAAATATTCCAAACTCTGACGAAACTGTTTATGATATATTTCATATTAGAAGGAATGTGGGTTTTAAATGTACTGTAGAGGGGCAAAAAGTAATGAAGTAAAATGAGAAAAATCGCACCAAAATGACGTAACTTCACCACAAGAGCAATTTCACATCAGAGCACAGCACTGTAAATTGAGTTGCCGTATATACCTTCTAATTACATTGTGTTATATATAGCATAATTATGAACGAAAGAGTTCCTGGTATTATTTCATGATTTCAGATCTCCATTATCAAAATAATTTTTGTTCTTATCAAGCATAAGGCATTATGTAATAACTTAATATAGACGTAGTTTCTTCTTCTCTTAAGATAGTAATCTTTGCTTTATATTATTCTCTCACTGAAATAAGTCACTTATCTTTGTTTATTGTTTTCTTTACTTGTACCTATATCTCCCTCAGGACAGGTGTTGAACCTTAACTATGGTTTTCAAACATATATATATATATATATATATATATATATATATATATATATATATATATATATATATATATATATATATATATTATATATATATATATATATATATATATATATATATATATATATATATATATATATATATATACATATACATATATATATCGTTTACCTCTCGGGACCTTAGGTCGATAGCTGGCATAATTTGTGCTAGATAGATAGGCAAGTCAATTATAGAAATATAAAGAAACTTGTTTTGCAGAATCTTAGAATTATCTGCTTCGGAAAAAAAACAGTTTTGAGTTGGCCTACTATCTGTACACTGTAATTATAGATTATACAAAATTAATATTCTTTCCCTATACAAACGACAAGCAAATTAGAAGTAATGAGTTTCATATTACGAAGTGAGTTTGTCCATGAGGGTTTGACTCTTGTAAAGATGCTAGTGTCACGGTTAAAAAAAAAAAATAGTGCAAAATAGTAATTTTTGTGGTGTACTAAACGACAGGTAATATCACATAGTGGTATGCAACAGAGGAGTATGGGAGTAAGCAACAGGGTATTGCCCGTAAACCTTAGCAACAGAGAAGTGTGTGTGTGTTGCACTAAGCAACAGAGAACTGTACATAAGCTTAAAGAAACAGAGACGTGTGTGCAGGCCAGAACAACAGAAACGTGTGTGCAGGCCAGAACAACAGAGACGTGTGTGCAGGCCAGAACAACAGAGACGTGTGTGCAGGCCAGAACAACAGAAACGTGTGTGCAGGCCAGAACAACAGAAACGTGTGTGCAGGCCAGAACAACAGAGACGTGTGTATAGGCCAGAACAACAGAGACGTGTGTAGGTCAACGCAACAGAGAAGTATATGTAGACTGAACAGAGTATTATGTGTACCCCCAAGATGGTATGAGGAAATCTTGTGGATCTTCTAGAAAGAATTTGAAGTTCGGGAGAGCCGTCAAGAGCCACGTTTCTTGAAGTCAGTAAATTATAATGAGTGATATTCATTTTGTTTCGCTGTTGACACTTGCACAGGTCAGCATAAATTATGTACACAGTTCATGCAACACTCACCCGAGGAACAGCAGCGAGGTCAACTTGCTGCATCGCAATAGAAAGTGAAAGTTTTTTTTTCAACATGCAGGGTCACCCAGGTGACTTAAGGTCATCCAAGTGACTTAAGGTTGCCTGGATGACTGGAGGTCACCTGCAAAATGAGACAGTAACACATAACTATCTTATGAAACTCACCTTAAGGTGACCTAAGGTCATTTAGATGGCCTTAGGTCACCCACTTGACCTAAGGCCTCCAGTACCACCCATTGTAAACTCTTAAAACGTAAATAAATGTGTAAAAAGTTTTCTTTTGTTTCTT
>WNWK01002987.1:150000-155000 GCA_009830355.1 Cherax destructor
TGTTGTCGGCCGGAGGGCCACATGGCTATTACAACCCGGCCGATCAACGAACTTCAGGAGAGTGGGCCAGTTTCCTTACGAGGACGACCTATGTCTATTTCTGTAATATTTCTGGTAGTTGTTAGTAGCGAGCTGAAGACTCCTGGACCACAGATGTTGACACAGTGTTCTGTAAATTTATTTTCATAAAAGTTAGTCTAGACAAGTAAAAGTATGACACACTGACACAGCAATAAAGAAGGACTTTCTCAAGTCTGTTTTTGTTTTGGTACAGTCAACTGTGTGGGCGAAATGTCGTTAATAAAGGATTCCGTAAAAGTGCATTCGTGTCTTTTCATGATTATTCTGATGAAGAGGACCTCAGTTTGAGTTCCAAATACATTTTACTCACCTTTCATTTTCTTGTCCCCATGTAAATTTGTTTTTATTACGATATAATAAAAATATTAATATCAGCAATAATAATAATAATTATAATAAAATAATCTAGGGCTAACAATAAACATTTAGATTAGGAAACACATTAATTAAGCATTTCCAGTTGTTGTAATTTACCTGGCCCTACTAGCTGACTTGAACCCTGGCCCTAATAGCTGTCTTGAACCATGGCCCTACTAGCTGACTTGAACCCTGGCCCTACTAGCTGACTTGAACCCTGGCTTTAATAGCTGTCTTGAACCCTGGCCCTACTAGCTGACTTGAACCCTGGCCCTAATAGCTGTCTTGAACCATGGCCCTACTAGCTGACTTGAACCCTGGCCCTACTAGCTGACTTGAACCCTGGCTTTAATAGCTGTCTTGAACCCTGGCCCTACTAGCTGACTTGAACCCTGGCCCTAATAGCTGTCTTGAACCATGGCCCTAATAGCTGACTTGAACCCTGGCCCTAATAGCTATCTTGAACCCAGCTCCAGCATGACTTTCACCATTACACTCTGGGTAATTTGTAATCTCTCACTTTTTTTTTTTTTTGGGGGAGGGGGGTTAGAGCAGAGCACCATGAAACGTAAGAATAATCTACACGACATTATATAAAAGTTAGACATTAGGTCCTATTTACAGAGGAACTTCCACCGGGCATTTGCTTGTGTTTGTCCATTACATTGTTCGCTGTCAACTCTCCTACCACGCTGGAGTCAAAGGGTATTCCCAGATATAACACTGAAGGTACTGTTGTAATGGTTTTTCCTGTACACGGTACATTTAAAGTACTGTATTTACTTTTTTTCAGATTACTCTTTGTACCAAGAAAAGTATGGCTTCTTTGTTTCCCTAAGAGTTCTGATAGTTTATCTGCTAACCATTTGCTACAGGACTCTAGTTCCAGTGAGAGTACATTAGCCATATCCCAGAAGCTATAAAGTAAACAATTACCATATTTTTTCATGCATTTCATATACTAATTAATTAGTTGTTTTGTTAATGGGGTTTAAAGCTTACTGACTACACTACAAGAAATACTCAGCATATATACGAGAGAAATACGCCCTCTAGGGTGTATTAGGGTTTATAAGTCTACTTGTTTGACTTTACTGGGGTATCTTGGGGTAATTTTCACATACGTATATGTACTGCCAAGCAAAACAATTGTAAGAATCTAACAGAGTCTACTATTAAGGAAAAAGAAAACGATCGTGAGCATAGAAAATGCTTCTAATTTAGAGGACACACAAATATTATTTACAGAGACCGAGACGGGTATACAATAATACAAACATATAGCAACAATATAGACAAACAAATGACATGAGAGGTAGACAAGAATAAAGACAGACAAACATAAACAATGCAGACAGACAAGCATAAACAATGCAGACAGACAAATATAAACAATACGGACAGACAAGCATAAACAATACAGACAGACAAGCATAAACAATACAGAGACAAGCATAAACAATACAGACAGACAAGCATAAACAATACAAGCAGACAAAATTATACACAGGCGACATAATAGATGCCAAATACAGACAGACAGCAGAATGGATAACAAGACATATAGCAATACAAAGAACAAAAACATACAACAGTACAGACAGCAACAGGTTTAAACAATTCTCTACAGATTTAAAAGATTTTCTAAAGATGCAAAGGAATTTTCTAACTATTTTAAAGGTTTAAAACCTCCTCAGCTTGAAAGGATTCCAAACAGGTTTAAACGAAGTCGTATGGAAGATGGGAACGCGCTCCAAAGGAAACTGCTTTTATAGAGACGTTTTGCCCTCTTCATTTACGAAACGCTGTCCATAACATAGGCTTGCTCTACACCAACTGCCTTTCTACTGTTAGGTTACCAATACAATAAAGAAACGCAGGTGTTGCATATGTATCATACGCAGATGTTACACTTGTGTCAATTTCCTCATTGGACAATCAGGTTGAAGAAACAGCATCACTTGATTTACATCTAAAGCCATGAAGAAGACTGCCTCTTGATGCTGCTGGAGGAGGAGGAGGAGGAGGAGGTGTTGATTCACCGGGAATTCTCCCGGCCGGGTCTTTACCAGATGACGACCCGGCTCCGGCTCCCTGGCGGGGGAGTATCAGAGGCCTATGTCTCCCATGGGAGGGGGTTACCCCTCAGCGGTGGGACCAACTGGCCCCAGGCCTAGCCACATTCCCCATCAGCACGAGGCATGGAGGTAGATAGCTGCTAGGCCTCTCTGGTCTGCCAGCTTCCCTAACAGGAAGGGCAGGCTTGCGAGCCGCAGATGGTAGCAAGCTCCAGCCTTGACACCTACCCTGCCCTAGAAGGGCTGGGCATGGTGATCGACCCGATGCTGCTGAAAGCAAGGAAAATTACTGTTGTCAATAATAATAATAATAATAATAATAATAATAATAATTAATAATAATAATAAAAGGTTACTTTAATCCAATAAACAGTATAAATGCCCTTCTGAGTAAGTATGGTTAGTTGGTTAATGGGGTTTAAAGACAATCAACTACACTAGGGGGTTATTAAGGCTGCACAGTAACCTTTTCACCATCAGACAAGAAATACTGAAATTCCTAAAATAGAGATCAAAGGAAACTCTCAGCGTATATACGCTGAGAGAAATGTACCCCTATAGGTATATGTGTCTTTGTGTGGTGTGTACTAGCCTAATTGTACTCACCTAATTGTGGTTGCAGGGGTTGAGTCATAGCTCCTGGCCCCCGCCTCTTCACTGGTCGCTACCAGGTGCACTCCATGCCTCCACTACCTCACTACTTTCCAGACTATTCCACTTCCTGACAACTCTATGACTGAAGAAATACGTGTGTGTGTGTGTTTGTGTGTGAATATTCTGTGGAACAACTGTAATGAGTTGTTTATAGTCTTGAATTCGTTGGTTATGAGTTTTTACAATACCCAATACAGTGGAGCCTCGGTTTTCGTTCACCTCCAAACTCGAACAATTATGTAAGTGTATTTTCGTAAGTGCTTTTGTAAGTATATTTTTTGGGGTCTGAAATGACTAATCTATTTTACATTTCTCCTTATGGGAACAAATTCGTTCTGTAACGGCACTCAAACAGCATTCTGGAAAGAACTTTCAAGGAAAACTGAGGGTCCACTGTACTTATTTGTGCAATGTAAAATGTTACAAATATTAATATGAATTACATACTTCTACTGAAATTCCATTGATCGATTCTAATGTATCCAAATTCTCACATTGAACTAAGTTTTAGGAGTAAATTACGCGAAATCTGGGTAATTAGCTATCACCACATCGACTGATATTTCAACGGCAGACAATATCAACAGGTGGATGAATAAGACCCCTGTTCATCACCTGGGTATCTTTATTGATGAGACGCCAATGGTTGACGTACAGCAACGTTAATAAAAACACGCAGGTGTTGTGCATGTGTTTCCTTCAACATCTGCTGTGGGTTTAATCAGGCGATATGAGGAAAGTTGATGGGGAAACAGAGGGAGATGGAAACTTGGCGTGATGCTGGTCATTATCATAACGCCGAGAGGGGAAAAAGAGATGGGGAAGCCAGGGAGAACTAATGAGCAGTACTGCAAGGGGAGGTTGTGCCCCTGGGAAGCCTAGACACGAGACTATAAGACGGAATATAATCGGATATGAGAGACGACCTGAAGAGAACGAAAATCAAAGAACACACACCATTAATCTTCTTCATATTTAGCCACTTCATGACTCACCTTCGACAGGGTCTTATCTATTTATAATTGATTAACTGATGAAATGATTTAATAACTGATTTATTGACTGAATATCTCAGAGAAGATCAGTTATAGTGGAGTACATGGGAAAGTGATAACAGTGGTCTTGGAAGTCCACACCACTTGAGAATAAGTATCTTTTACGTGGATTAAGGAGTATCTTGAATTGTCCAGGACTCTAAGTGTTAGAGACAATGATAAAAAAAGCAGAATATAAGAGCAGGTGCACAAAACAGTGGCCAGAATAGAGTGGCAAGTGGACAAAATATAGTGGCAGGTGGACAGAATAGAGTGGCAGGTGGACAGAATAGACTGGCAGATGGATAGAATAGAGTGGCAGGTGGACAGAATAGAGTGAGAGGTGGACAGAATAGACTGGCAGGTGGAGGGAGTAGAGTTGCAGATGGACAGACTAGAGTGGCAAATGGACAGACTAGAGTGGCAGGTGGACAGAATAGAGTGGCAGGTGGGCAGAATAGAGTGGCAGGTGGGCAGAATAGAGTGGCAGGTGAACAGAATAGAGTGGCAGGTGAACAGAATAGAGTGGCAGGTGGACAGAATAGAGTGGCAGGTGGGCAGAATAGAGTGGCAGGTGGACAGAATAGAGAGGCAGGTGAACAGAATAGTGGCAGGTGGACATAATAGAGTGGCAGGTTACATTAATTGCCAAAGCTACTGGAAAAAAATGTAAAAAAAAGAGATAAAAAGAACATTACTCAACTTCTGCACCACGAATGTGTCAACCAACACACACACGCACACACACACACACACACACACACACAACACACACACACACACACACACACACACA
>WNWK01002987.1:157500-185071 GCA_009830355.1 Cherax destructor
ATTGCGTCCCTCTCCTTGCGTCAAGTGGACGCAACTTGTTGCAAGATAAATAGAAATGCAGTTTGGTGATCCTCTCTTCTGGTCATCGTGGCTGCTGCTGGAGGTGTCGTTGCTACTGCTGGTCATCGTGGCTGCTGCTGAAGGAGTCGTTGCTACTCCGGGGAGCCGTGTCTGCTACTTCAGGGCGTCATCTTTATGCTGTTGGTCGTCGTCCATGAGCGTCGCATCATCTTCTGTGGCCACAGAAAAAAAAAACTTTGTTAAAATTCCGGTGGTGCGTCTCACCCTGCTTAATATATCAGAGCAGCGAGGCAGAGGGCATTAGCAAGCGAGGAGTCGGGGGCGCCTCCCCCACTCCCTGGACACCCCATTAATCTAGAAGTATAATCTTACTGCCTCTCGGAAATATACCTGCAAGTCATAATTGAAAAAAAACCGCCAGTAGTTTCTCCTTAATTGTAGTTCATAATTGAAATACATCCGTAGTCTGTCGTTACCTGTGATAAATAATACAGGGTGTTTCAAATAGGTGGAGCCAATTTGAAAGTAGACTGCTTTGAAATTGGGTCCATCTCTTTGAAACACCCCGTGTGTGTGTGTTTGTGTGATATATATATATATATATATATATATATATATATATATATATATATATATATATATATATATATATATATATATATATATATATACCTGTTGTCCGTCATTGCGTAAAATATATACCCGTAGCCTATCGCTTAAAGTTTACCGTAAGTATATTTGTTTACAAGGAACCCGTAATCCGTTATTATGAGAAGATATATACCCTAACTCATAGTCAAACGAGAGTATGTTCGTTGATCGTCATTACACGAGGAAAAAGACGAGCTTTTTTCCTATTTATTTCTCTTTTACCAGGTGTGTTTTGATTATATATCACTTGGATACGGTTGATGTATCAAATGAGTCATGGTGATGTATTGCGTATGTCCTGTTGATGCAGAACGTCTGTTCTGTTTATTCATCATGTGTGTTCTGTTAATTCATCACGTGTGTTCTGTTAATTCATCGCGTGTGTTCTGTTAGTGTATCATATGTTCTGTTTATGTATCATGTGTGTTCTGTTTATGTATCACGTAACTATAACAGCTTTTGAACCTTAATAGTAGCAAACAAATTTTGAGTAAAATTCTGAGCATCAAAGCTGCAATAATTAGACTTCAACTCTCTCATACGTAGCTACGCACAGTTATTTTATGTTGCGATGAAGAGTGATGCGTAGTGATGGAGAGTGATGCGTAATGATGGAGAGGGATGCGTAGTGATGGAGAGTTATGCGTAATGATGGAGAGGGATGCGTAGTGATGGAGAGTGATGCGTAATGGAGAGTGATGCGTAATGATGGAGAGTGATGCGTAGTGATGGAGAGTGATGCGTAGCGATGGAGGGTGATGCGTAGTGAAGGAGAGTGATGCGTAGTGATTGAGAGTTATGCGTAGTGATGGAGAGTGATGCGTAGTGATGGAGACTGATGCGTAGTGATGGAGAGTGATGCGTAGCGATGGAGAGTGATGCGTAGTGATGGAGAGTGATGCGTAGTGATGGAGAGTTATGCGTAGTGATGGAGAGTGATGCGTAGTGATGGAGACTGATGCGTAGTGATGGAGACTGATGCGTAGTGATGGAGAGTGATGCGTAGCGATGGAGAGTGATGCGTAGTGATGGAGAGTGATGCGTAGTGATGAAGAGTGATGCGTAGTGATGGTAGTGATGGAGAGTGATGCGTAATGATGGAGAGTGATGCGTAATGATGGAGAGTGATGCGTAGTGATGGAGAGTGATGCGTAGTGATGGAGAGTGGTGCGTAGTGATGGAGAGTGATGCGTAGTGATGGAGAGTGATGCGTAATGATGGAGAGTGATGCGTAATGATGGAGAGTGATGCGTACTGATGGAGAGTGATGCGTAGTGATGGAAGTGATGCGTAGTGATGGAAGTGATGCGTAATGATGAAGTGATGCGTAGTGATGGAGAGTGATGCGTAGTGATGGAGACTGATGCGTAGTGATGGAGAGTGATGCGTAGTGATGGAGAGTGATGCGTAGTGATGGAGAGTGATGCGTAGTGATGGAGAGTGATGCGTAATGATGGAGAGTGATGCGTAGTGATGGAAAGTGATGCTTAGTGATGGAGAGTGATGCGTAATGATGGAGAGTGATGCGTAGTGATGGAGAGTGATGCGTAGTGATGGAGAGTGATGCGTAGTGATGGAGAGTGATGCGTAATGATGGAGAGTGATGCGTAATGATGGAGAGTAATGCGTAGTGATGGACAATGATCTGTGGTGATCGAGAGTGATGCGTAGTGATGGTCAGTGATCTGTAGTGATGGAGAGTGATGCGTAGTGATGGAGAGTGATGCGTAGTGATGGAGAGTGATCTGTGGAGATGGAGAATGAGTGATCTGTGGTGAGGGACAGTGATCTGTAGTTATAGACAGAGACGGTGGACATTGACGGTGGACAGTGACGGTGGACATTGACGGTGGACAGTGACGGTGGACAGTGACGGTGGACAGTGACGGTGGACAGTGACGGTGGACAGTGACGGTGGACAGTGACGGTGGACAGTGACGGTGGACAGTGACGGTGGACAGTGACGGTGGACAGTGACGGTGGACAGTGACGGTGGACAGTGACGGTGGACAGTGACGGTGACAGTGACGGTGAAGTGACGGTGGACAGTGACGGTGGACAGTGACGGTGGACAGTGACGGTGGACAGTGACGGTGGACAGTGACGGTGGACAGTGACGGTGGACAGTGACGGTGGACAGTGACGGTGGACAGACAATCTGCGGTCAGGGAGAGTGACGATGGTTACATGGATGGCGTCAGGAGAAGAGAGGATAACAAGCGACTCAGATAACACCCCACTAGGTCGATCCCCCACAGCAACCAGTGATTCCTGGGTGGCTGGCACGCGCATCCGCTCATCAGAGGACGATGCAATTACTGTCACAGCGTCGGGGACAAAATGTACACAGGGCGACACTCCTGTTACTCCCCCTCCCCTCCTTCCCCACGGAAGGGAAGGGGGGGACTCTGGCTGGACTAACACCACTAACAAACGAGGCATCAACGAGGATAATTAACGAGATAAAGGCCCCTTTGTAGGACCATTGTGAACAGGGTTCATTAGCGCTTGCAAGCAGGAGAGTGAGTGAGAGAGATAGAGAGAGAAAGAGAGAGAGTTTGTTTATGTGTGTGGGTGTGTTTGTTAGTGTCACAGCTTAGAGCAGCTCAGCATCAAAGGGATAATATATAACTGCACTACCTGCTGGTTGGTGTAAATTATTAATGACTAAGAACAGTGTTCACACAGGTTTGTTATTCCACACTGCACATTCATGACAGATGGACACTGGCACACACCTCTCAAGCCTCAACTCTAAATATTATTGACTGTATATATATATATATATATATATATATATATATATATATATATATATATATATATATATATATATATATATATATATATATATATATATGCGAAAAGATCACAGTAAACAGGTGATATCAAAATATGCAAGAAAACCACTATGAAAAAATAGAAAAATTCCAAGCGCTTTCGTGACTACTACATTATCAAGGAACTATATGTAGTTCCTTGATAATGTGAGTAATCCTGAGCCTTGGAATTCTTCTATTTTTCATAGTGGTTTTCTTAATATATATATATATATATATATATATATATATATATATATATATATATATATATATATATATATATATATATATATATATATATATATATATGTATATATATATATATATATATATATATATATATATATATATATATATATATATATATATATATATATATATATATATATATATATATATATATATATATTATTGTAACCACGAACAAGGGGTATTTAATTAATAACAAACTGAGGCTAGCCGGGATCGAACCCGTGTTGTTTTAGCCGCCTCGTGGGAAGAGAGCAAACCTCACGACGCTCTAAGAGCTCTAGAGCGTCGAGAATTTTCGCTCACTTCCCACTAGGCTTGCTAAAACAACACGGGTTCGATCCCCAGGCTAGCCTCAGTTTGCTATATATTATTAGTATTTGAGAAACTGCTTCCATTACACACACGCACACAAACAGTTAAGACGTAAAACACCCTTGAGAAACTTCAGTCTCAAACAAAGAAGACAAAAACTGGAAGAGAAAGAAGAAAGATGATGACAGGTAAAAAAGTGAGGGACGCAGTTTACTGCTTAAAAATCTCACGAGGCTAAGTTGAGGTGAGAGAAGGAATGAGGTGGAGAACGTGGCTGTGTTGGTGGAGAGGAGACAGGAAGGTGAGGAGACAGACTGGGTGGGAGAAGAGGAAAGCACGGCTCTAGAAGGAGGAAGAGATGCTGGAGAAGATGAGAGGGAAGAAGAGTGAGAGGAGATAGCTTGAGAGAAGGAGGATGTAGTGGTTAGGGATAGGTAATGCAATAGTTACTGATGAAACTGAGAAAGAGTACGAAGAGAAGGCAGAAAGAGAGGAGGAGGAAGATGAATAAGAGGGGGTAGGAGTAAGGAGGAGAATGAAGAAAAGGGGGAGGGGAGGGGAGTGAAATGACGTGTTAGGGAGGAGAAGAGACAAGAGGATTCTCTGAATCTCAGCAGGCGAGACAACCTCCAAAGGGCCCATCAAGGTCCCGTCCATCATCCTGGTCCCCTTCCCTTCCCCGTCCTTTTCCCTTCTCTTTCCCCTTCCCTACCCCTCCCTCTTCCTTAAACACACACACACATTCATTTATTCATTGACCGTCGTTTATTACGACTTAATCTAAGGTCACACACACACACACACACACACGCACGCACGCACGCACTCACTCACGCACTCACGCACGCAATGCTCACAAATGCCAACGAAAATCACACTAACTGGTTAACCCTCTAATGCAATTTATCCTCTCCCTGAGTTAGATATTATAGCTGCCAGTGTTAACCTTACAAATTACCTGCAAATTACGACTAACCTCATCAACTCCAAATTGAGTTGCTCTAATTAAGTCAGTATTTCTAGCTGTCGATATTTCCTCTGTACATGGCCTTTAAAAAATTGTATATTTTGCGGAATATTGGCTATTCTTTGTGCTTTGAATGTATTTATGTGTGTGTGTGGGCTCACCCACAATGGCCATCTTTCTCTTCCTCCTCCTCTTCCTCCTTCACTCCCTTTCTTCTATTCCCCCTTCCTTTCTTTTGCAACAATAAAGGACAGTACTGCTCATTTTGTTGATGTTTCATTAGGTTTGAAACCTCTCTACTACATGAGGATTATTAAGGCTGCATGTAACATGTACACAGCCAGTCATACACGGTATACTATAAATATTTGTATAGAGATTAAAGTAACTCTTCTTGCACATATACCGACATATACTTCTTCGATGTATATACACTGCTGTTCTCAGTGCATGCACATAAAGAGAGATAAACCCTTCAGATATTTGGGAGTGGATGTGTCAGCAGATGGGTCTATGAAGGATGAGGTGAATCATAGAATTAACGAGGGGAAAAAGGTGAGTGGTGCACTGAAGAACTTGTGGAGACAGAGAACTTTACCCATGAAAGCAAAGAGGGGAATGTATGAGAGTATAGTTGCACCAACACTCTTGTATGGGTGTGAGACATGGGTTGTGAATGTTGCAACAAGGAGAAGGCTGGAGGGCAATGTGTGGTGTGAATATAATGCAGAGAATCCGTAGTTTGGAGATTAGGAGGAGGTGTGGGATTACCAAAACTATTATCCAGAGAGCTGAGGAGGGGTTATTGAGATGGTTTAGACATGTAGAGAGGATGGAACAAAATAGAATGACTTTGAGAGTGTATAAATCTGTAGTGGTGGGAAGGCGAGGTAGGGGTCGCCCTAGAAAAGGTTGGAGGGAGGGGGTAAAGGAGGTTTTCTGTGCGAGGGACTTGGGCTTCCAGTAAGCGTGCGTGAGTGTGTTAGATAGGAGCGAATGGAGACAAATGGTTTTTAGGACTTGACGTGCTGTTGGAGTGTAAGCAAGGTAACATTTATGAAGGGTTTCAGGGAAACCGGCAGGCCGGACTTGAGTCCTGGAGATGGGAAGTACAGTGTCTGCACTCTGAAGGAGGGGTGTTAATGTTGTAGTTTTGTAGCTGTAGTGTAAGCATGCCTCTGGCAAGACAGTGATGGAGTGAGTGATGATGAAAGTTTTTCTTTGTCGGGCCACCCTGCCTTGGTGGGAAACGGCCGATGTGTTAATAAAATAAAATATATATATATATATATATATATATAATTTTTCCTAGGTAGTAGGTTGGTAGACAGCAACCGCCCAGGGAGGTACTACCGTCCTGCCAAGTGAGTGTAAAACGAAAGCCTGTATTTGTTTTACATGATGGTAGGATTGCTGGTGTCTTTTTTCTGTCTCATAAACATGCAAGATTTCAGGTATGTCTTGTTCCTTCTACTTACACTTAGGTCACACTACACATTCATGTACAAGCATATGTATATACACACACCCCTCTGGGTTTTCTTCTATTTTCTTACTAGTTCTTGTTCTTATTTCCTCTTATCTCCATGGGGAAGTGGAACAGAATTCTTCCTCCGTAAGCCATGCGTGTCGTAAGAGGCGACTAAAATGCCGGGAGCAAGGGGCTAGTAACCCCTTCTCCTGTATATATTACTAAATGTAAAAGGAGAAACTTTCGTTTTTTCTTTTGGGCCACCCTGCTTCGGTGGGAAACGGCCGACGTGTTGAAAGAAAGAAAGATATATATAATTTATAACTTCAGTAAACAATATTAACCGTGTGGCAATTTATTTTTATGTCTCAGTATTTCAATGGAGACGTTTCTGAGAACTCAGTTCTCCATCATCAGAGCTAATAATAAAAGTATGTATTTTTACAGATAATGCAAAAGTTGTATATTTGTATTAAAATTTAAAAATATACAAACAATAATACTCCGACAAAATAAGTTTAAACAAGCTTAAATAATAGTTGTTTAATTAATTAATGCTTAAAGTAAACAGTAGCTTAAAGCAATCAATTTCAAACGAAAATAGTGGAGAATTGAATGAAGAAAAAATCTTGTACTGTGCAACATTTTAATTCTTTCGGTTGTGCTACTTAGCTGTTGTTGCAGTCTGGAGGTACACATACTCATTCAGTGACTAGAAGGTCAAGCCAGCGATTGGAAAGCTGATGGAAAGCTGTTAGAAAGTTGATGGAAAGCTGATGGAAAGCTGATGGAAAACTGATGGAAAGCTGATGGAAAGCTGATGGAAAACTGATGGAAAGCTCATGGATAGCGCATATCCTGTCTTGACTTATATACCCAGAAACTCGCACATTACGTGTGCAAATGAACTCGCAGAGTGAGCGCACAGTGCTACTCACGCAGAAGAGAGTGCACAGTGCTACTTACGCAGAAGAGAGCGCACAGTGCTACTCACGCAGAAGAGAGCGCACAGTGCTACTCACGCAGAAGAGAGCGCACAGTGCTACTCACGCAGAAGAGAGCGCACAGTGCTACTCACGCAGAAGAGAGCGCACAGTGCTACTCACGCAGAAGAGAGCGCACAGTGCCGCTCTCGTGCGTGTGTAAGCAATCGCACAATACTATCCACCTGTGTGTAATCCAGTGCACTGAGCTACCCATGTATACGTGAACGCATAGTGCTACCCGAGTGTATGTTAGCGCACAATGCTACCCGCGTATAAATGAGTGCACAGTGTTATCCACGTACAAGTGAGCGCAGCTGCATCAGGTATAGTAAGTAAACAAACAACGCTGGATCTGAGAGCAAATGGTGAAGATACAGAGTTACTGAAGTATAATCCCAATCAAAATTTGTTTTTAAACACGAATCTAAATATTATTTAAGGAAACCAACTTGACGAAATGTTATTAAGTTTCTTCACCATAGAGGAAGAAAAACTTAGGAGGCACCAAGGTTGGCAAATGGGGTCCTCTTCAGCAGGGAAAGGGGTCGAAATATACAGATCAATTAATTTTCAGAGTTTCTGTCTTCATGACGGTTGTTATTGAACACTGACAAGTGTTCATTGCACCTTTTTTTTTAGTTATTCATTTCAGTGTTGTATAATACCATTTTGACATGCCGTTCGATGCAGTTTATGTCGTCTGCTAAAGGGATGACATATACTCAGGTATCGATTTTTTAAGACAGTCTCGTAGTATAGTGTGATATATAAAACTAAGTTAGCCATTTTTGGGGGGCTAAATAATAACGCATAATGGTTGGTCAGTCAATGGGGGGTTTAAAACCTATCAACTACACAGAGGTCATTAAGTCTGCATGTAACATATTCACCTCCAGACAAGAATACTTTAATCCCCAAAAATAGGGATTAGACTGTACTAGTATCATACACAGAGAGATGTGTACCACTCGGTGTATACACTCTGTAGAGCAATGATAACGTAATATACTAAATTCATTAACGTTACATTCTCTTCATTATGAATGTCGTACCCATTTTAGAGAGTTATGAAAGTTAAAGTGATTTTTTTTAATGTAATTAAATTACTTATCTCTGATGTTCATAAATTGCTCTAATGAAGCTGATCATAATTCTCGACACAAGTTACTGTTAATAAAGTAATTCCTGCTACGTCCTATACACTCACATACCTTTCAAGCTCGCTAATTCACTCTAAATATATATAACAACTAATGAAGTGTGTTGTGTTGAATATATATATATATATATATATATATATATATATATATTATTTATGTCGTGCAGAATAGTTAAAACTGGTCAATTAAGTCCTTTTTAAAAATTTCTCTTATACGTTTAAAGATATATTTTTTTATTTATGTTAATGTAAAAATTAATAATTGTTTACTAAAAGAACCTTAGAAAACTTACCTAACCTTATTACAACAAGCGCAATTTAATTTAGCCTAATCCAAATAAATATATTTTACATAAATTTACAATAATTTAATAATAAACAAACACAATAATATATAATTTTTCGTTAGGTTCAGAATGATTTTTGCGAAATTATTGCATACACAAGAAGAGTGTTGCTATTTAAGACAAAATCGCAAATTTTATATATATATATACGTATATATATATATATATATATATATATATATATATATATATATATATATATATATATATATATATATATATATACAGTGAACCCCGGTTTTCGTTGAAAATTCTTTCCAGAATGCTGTTTGAGTGCCGTTACCGAACGAATTTGTTCCCATAAGGACAAATGTGAATTAGATTAGTCATTTCATCCCCCCAAAAAAATACACTTACAAAAGCACTTACGAAAATATACTTACATAATTGTTGGAGTTTGGAGGTGAACGAAAACTGAGGGTCCACTGTATATTTATTTATTTATTTATTTATTTATATATATATATATATATATATATATATATATATATATATATATATATATATATATATATATATATATATATATATAATAATATATATATAATACACTAAGAATAATCTAATATAATCTCTAATAATATCAGCTAGCATAACCATTATATTAAGGAAAATGCAGTATTTACTGTACGTTTAAATATTGTGGCATGCAAAGAGTATGTTACAATTTATTCGGCGTATGTACACACTCCCATATAGGCTGCTTCCAAAAAAGCGAACCGGGTGTTAAGAGTTTAACGGTTTTTAGGGTACCCGTAGTTAAATCAGTACCTTGGTTCATTGTCCAATCACAGGAGAGCCCGCCAAGTGCTGAGGCGATGTGGTTCACTCGTTGTCAGCATTTGCCAGACTTGCCTACCTGCTGGTTGAGTATAGTGCTCTCTCTCTCTGGCTTTTGCTTTTGCCATTCTGTCACCGTGTGGTAAACTGACTATTTCAATCTTTGCACATAGTGTACATAAGTGTAAATATTTGTATATATCTGGTGAAGGAAATACAAGTTTAGCCTATCTGCTGAGTTTGTTTTGCCCCGAACCCATCACTACCAGGTCACTGGCCATTCTTACCTGTGTTCGTAATAATATAGTGGAGGTAAGTATTATTCTTTTAGTTCCTACTGGTGGGAGATATTTCTCTAACACATCCTCCGATGGTGATACATATTTTTTGAAATTTATCAATGATCCGCCATGTATTCAGCCCGTGTCCACCGCAAACTGTACGTGACCTCAGTTCCAAGTATGTATTTATGGTCCTGTACGTGTCAAAAACTGTATTTACGTGTCGACAGACTCATGTACGTGTCGCAACCCCACATCCCCATACGAGTGTCCACAGTCCTGATATGTCTGGATAAATCTTCCCATAAATCCATGAATGAAATCCCTTACAAATTCGTAGAAACTACTCTGCAGGACCATTAACTATATTACTCCGCTATCATAGCCCCTACATGTTTGTAACAATTTTGAAAATTCCTGGAAACAACCTAAGAATTCCAAGACGATAATGGCTGTTGGAGTTGAATCCGCATTAATGCAAAGTCACGAATTTCGGTGAAATCGAAGACCAGAGACGGAATATAGAAGGGGAGGAGACAGACTTCAATAACTAACAACAGCCTTCACCAGCCCGTATTAACAATTAAGCTACATTACGTTGCAAAAAAATTGCAATGTCTGTTATTTCACGACACAAGTCGGTGTGACAACAGGTCGTGCAAGTGCGTAGAAACAAGCTGGAATAATTCCACGACCGAAGCTCTGGTAAAGCCAAGGCAGCCCGTTGTGAGGAGTCTCCAGAGAACCTCTACACGACGTCTGAATCTTCAACAAGGAAGAAATCTCATCCCGGCCGCAGGGGAGGCGCACCACAAAGAATTCTCAAAGAAAATGCAAAACAATTTCCCCCTGACTGAAGTGCCCGAAACTGTGTTTATGAATTTCTCATTTTTAGTGTTATTTATGAAAATAGCAGTAAAAAAATAAGAAATTCACGTGCGTGCGAGACGATGCCACTAAATTTGAACTCTTCCGGGAGTTCAGGGCTGTGGAACCTTGCTTAGACAAGAATGCAACAGTGGTTCCTAGACTAAGGGTAGTGGATGCCTAGTGAAGCCGATGAGGTAATCCGAGGCGTCTGTGAAGTATAGCAACACTTGTTCCTTCCCCAGCCATCCCTTGATTTCCTCTGTTACCGATACACTAATAACCCGCACACAGGAAAAAGAACCTTATAACGACGTTTCGGTCAAACTTGGACCATCGTCAAGTCACACGTTAGTGTGACTTGACGTCATTATTAGTTTCTCTCTCCTATGAGCGGGATATTTATGTATTGTTCCAGTCACGGTATTGTGGCTTTTTATTCTCTGTTACTGATCAACCTCAATTCCTGGCCCACCAACAGCCTTAATACTATCAGAACGAGATGCTCCTCATACATTTTTTGAGATTCAAAATGCCGTATTTTCCGGCATATAAGGCGCACGATCACACGAGACTATGTAAGACGACGTTTGCAAACAGTAGTAACGTAATGTTAGTAAACAAATGCCAAAGCGTAACACAAAGCCTACCCTTGACCCTGACCTTGAGCGTAAAAGGTGCATGGTGATTTTCCGAAATATTTTGTCGGTGGAGGGGGAAAGCGCGCCTTATATGCCGGAAAATACGGTATATATATTTAGAGTTTCTGGACTGGGAACCCTCTCTGAAAATATTGGTATAGCAATAAATGATCAAGACGGAAGGGGTCTCAAGATTTCGGGATATTAGAACATCGGAAAGTCAAAATTTAGGATCTCGCTAAGTGTCCCGACAACCATTCATGAAGATCGTTATGGAGGCTGCGACAGGTGCCAATAACAAGCCTCGCTGGTGCTCATAATCCGAGGCATCCACTAAGCATTTACCACTTAAGCTTTATGTGCACGTGTAGATGATGATGATGGTGGTGGTGGTGGCAGGAGTGATGTTATTGACGGTAATCGTTAAGGTAGTGGTGGTGGTAATGATGTTGGCAGTAGCGGACGTGGTGGTGATCATGGTGGTGGTGGAGAGAAAGATAGCGGACGTGGTGGTGATCATGGTGGTGGTGGAGAGAAAGATAGAGGAAATAAATTCTAGCAATAACAACGTTGGCAGCTCCCCGGTGATGCTGTGAGGTGGCGACCACCTCTCTCATCCATCACACTAATAACACCTCTCCCTCTCTTTCCTTCTCTCTCACCTCCTTATTCTCATCCTTCTTCTTCTTCTTTTATTATTATTATTATTATTATTATTATTATTATTATTATTATTATTATTATTATTATTATTAATATTATTATTATTCTCTCATAGGCATAGTATAGCAGATAGATGGTATGGTATAGTATAGCAGATAGATGGTATGCTATAGTATAGCAGATAGATGGTATGGTATAGTATAGTAGATACATGGTATGGTATAGTATAGTAGATAGATGGTATGGTATTGTATAGTAAATAGATGGTATAGTATAGTAGATAAGTGGTATGGTATAGTATAGTAGATAGATGGTATGGTATAGTATAGTAGATAAATGGTATGGTGTGTCAGTTATTTATGTATTTTATAATTTTTTCAACTCACTAATTATTTTATAATAAATTTTATTTAATTATGGGTTTATTATCACGTATTTCTGGACGGGGATTTTTTTACTGTTTCTTTAATACTTTATTGTTTATTACCATAGAATGTTATATTATCTTTATTATATTAAGTAGAGAGAGACTTTATTAAGTGGAGAGAGACTTTATTAAGTGGAGAGAGACTTTATTAAGTGGAGAGAGACTTTATTAAGTGGAGAGAGACTTTATTAATTGGAGAGAGACTTTATTAAGTGGAGAGAGACTTTATTAAGTGGAGAGAGACTTTATTAAGTGGAGAGAGACGTTTTAATATGGGTGCAACGTTTCTGTTGATAAGAAAGATCACACACGCACACACACACACACACACACACACACACACACACACACACACACACACACTGATTCGCTGCTCTTTTCTTCAGATTCCGCCGCCTCGCACCACACAAACACCACCACACAAATACCACCCCACAAACACTATCACACAAACACCACCACACAAATACCACCCCACAAACACTATCACACAAACACCACCACACAAATACCACCCCACAAACACCATCACACAAACACCACCACACAAACGCCACCACACAAACACCACCACACAAACACCACCACACAAACACCACCACACAAACACCACCACACAAACACCACCACACAAACACCACCACACAAACACCACCACACAAACACCACCACACGAACACCACCACACAAACACCACCACACAAACGCCACCACACAAACACCACCACACAGACACCACCACACAAACACCACCACACAGACACCACACGAACACCACTAACTGCCACACTAACACCACCATACACCACACAAACATCAGCCTTATAGCCACCAACGAGAGTTTAAATCAAGCAAAACAAAAACAAAGACAACAAAATACAAGCTACTGACGTGAGCGTTTGTTTCCTGTTGTGAAATTTTGATTTACGTCAAGATCACTGAAGCGACACATTTTGTTTATAGTGAGTGGGAGAGGGGAAGTGGGGGAGGGGAAGTGGGAGAGGGGAAGAGGAGGAGGGGAAAGAGTGGGAGGGGAAGAGCGAGAGAGGGATGCATGATACACAGTGAAACATAGAATCCGGTTATGTTTCATATTCCATCAGGCAGGATGGGTAACATACCTGAAGTAATGAAATGTGTCAGTCTGAGTTAAGCCCAGGAGAGCGATGAGACACGCAGCATCAAGCTGGCATGACGCTGTTTTGAGGAATGAGACATATCTGCGACACCTAGGAGTTTTTTTTTAAGCTAAAATACGTAAACCATCACACTTTTAATCGAAACTGCTGTTACCACTTGCTTACCACTAAAATTTAAAAAAAATGACTAAAAATCCATTATTTTACAGTTAAAATGCTAAATCTCTATGATTTTATTGTTTGTATTGTTCATCAACTAGTCGGAATTGCATACGATTAAATTCTGATGCGGCTGTCTGTTCGGTAGTTACGTGGACATGAAATGCATCGTTCCAGGAACTCTGGAGTGACTACGACGGGAGAACTATTACCTACCAGGGCGGGTTACACCACACACGATGAGACGTTAAATTTTATTACTATTATCATCACTATTATCATCATCGTTGTTGTTGTTGTTGCTCGTCTTCTTCTTCTTCTTCTTCTTCTTCTTCTTCTTCTTCTTCTTCTTCTTCTTCTTCTTCTTCTTCTTCTTCTTCTTCTTCTTCTTCTTCTTCTTCTTCTTCTTCTTCTTCTTCTTCTTCTTCTTCTTCTTATTATTATTATTATTATTATTATTATTATTATTATTATTATTATTATTATTATTATTATTTTTATTATTATTATTATTATTATTATTATTATTATTATTATTATTATTGCTATCATTATTAACTGTTTTTATTATGGATAGTGTTTTGTCCTGGGTGATGGGTGGTGTTCCAGATGAAATGTGAGTAAAGGCTAAACCATCACCACTATCACCACCACCACAACTATCACCACCACCACGACACACTTTCACAACACCGTCAGTACCACTACCCAAAATCACCAGCACCACCACCACTACCACCATAACCACTACCACCATCACCACTCAACACCACCACATTCACACCACTCCATTAGTAAGGACACCCACAAGCAGTCGTCAAAACTACCACATACCTCACAACCAGAACACATACACAAAGAAACTCCTCACACTACTATATAACCTCAGCCTTCCTACAATCACAAACATCCTTCTACATGACTTACGAAATCGTAGTGACACGAATGCAAACAAGCCATACCACGGGTGGGGCTTGAACCCGCGGCCAGAGAGTCGTAAAACTCCAGACCGACGCGTTATGCACTGGGCCAGCTGGCTTCAGTCCCGCTACAATCACTACTAGCACCTCTACATGCCCTCAGTCCCAGTACAATTACTGTTACTCTCTTACATACCCTCAGTCTCCTTACAGTCACCACTTACATTTCTACATATCCTCAGTCCCCGTACAAAAAGTACTAACAGCCCTGCGTACTCTTAGTATCCCCTACAATCATCCCTACGTACTCTTAGTATCCCCTACAATCCTCCCTACGTACTCTTAGTATCCCCTACAATCATCCCTACTTACTCTTAGTATCCCCTACAATCATAGTCTTACATACTCTTACTCCCTTAAGGTCATCACAAACATTCCTATATATTCTCAGCCTTCTACAATCATCAGTAATCCTCCTACATCCTTTCAGCCTCATACAATCATTATTAACACTCCCTCATACAATCATTATTATCACTCCTACATATTCTGAGTCAGGCTTGAAGTAATTTCATGAATCAAATTCAATTACTCATCGAGATTTCCAATTACAATTACAATAACTTGATCACAAAAAAAATACAAAATTAAAATTATAATTACTTGATAATTAGTTTTTTTTTTTTCAATTTTTTACTAATGCTGAAATCACTGTTAAATGTTGGAAATAATGAACAAATATTTTTTCTTATTTTGCATTTAGTATATGCGATCACTTGAAGAATGCACAAGAACACCATTAGTGATATTTTTAATCAGAGCCGAACAGATGGTGAACATGTTCATAATGTTCGTTACAATAAATCAGTCATAGATACAACAGAATGACAAGGAATTTAAATCAGTCATAGATATAACAGGATTACAATGAATTTAAATCAGTCATAGATACAACAGGATTACAAGGAATTTAAATCAGTCATAGATACAACAGAATGACAAGGAATTTAAATCAGTCATAGATACAACAGGATTACAATGAATTTAAATCAGTCATAGATACAACAGGATTACAAGGAATTTAAATCAGTCATAGATACAACAGGATTACAAGGAACTTAAATCAGTCATAGATACAACAGGATTACAAGGAACTTAAATCAGTCATAGATACAACAGGTTTACAAGGAATTTAAATCAGTCATAGATACAACAGGATTACAAGGAACTTAAATCAGTCATAGATACAACAGGATTACAAGGAACTTAAATCAGTCATAGATACAACAGGATTACATAAATCAGTCATAGATACAACAGGATTACAAGGAACTTAAATCAGTCATAGATACAACAGGATTACAAGGAACTTAAATCAGTCATAGATACAACAGGATTACAAGGAACTTAAATCAGTCATAGATACAACAGGATTACAAGGAACTTAAATCAGTCATAGATACAACAGGATTACAAGGAACTCGATAAGATTGGTTGCCACACAATGTACTTTTACTATGTCAGGTCTGAGAGAGAATGTTGCAAGATATAATAGTCTAAGTCGGAGCGAAACGTCGTGGTAAGTTTCTCCTATGTGCGGGTTATTTGTGTATTGTTCCAGTCACGGTATTGTGCGTTTTGTTCCTCATTTTTTTGTTCATTCACTACATTTTAAACAACGAAACTGCAACTAGAAGATAAAGTAAATTACCAGAAGTGTTGTAATCATTTGTTGCATAAAGTTGCAAAGGAGTTATCTCACGACGTGTGAAATAATGGCAATAATGTTGACTTTAATGGTGAGCAGCAACTTACAAAAGTTGCATTCATTTTCATACATTAAATTTAAGAGCGAACCAAATGAAGTCACACAAGGTAGACGAGAGTGTATGTACCCGGCTATATTGCCGGGACACTCGGGTTTAGCGCTTAACATGAATTCAACAAGCATTCACATACTACTGTTCAGTGAGGTTCAAATATTGAAAACACTCATAAATTTCTGGGTGGTATTAAATCTGGAGAAGTTGGTGGAAGTCGTAGCTGCGCCAGACTGGGAGTGACACGAAAATATTCGTGGTATGCTAAATACTCTTCCTGAGGGTGCTGAAGTGACTGCCAACACCCATCACTTCCCTTGCTCGTTTCTTCGGAGGCAGCATCTCCGGAGGAGAATCCCTCCAATAGGCCTAGTGATATACGCCAAATGGAGGTCAGGCCTAGTGTACATACTCCCTCTAAACTTGTTCTAGTTCATCAGTGGGTGATTTCTACTTACTTCAACTGAAGAGGACATGAAGGAAAAAAAAACAAAGGTGACTCAGTTTTGTTTTATAATGTAACTGAAACAGACAGAGGAGTGCAAAGGACAAGTGAAGTAGCAGCAACACACACAGCAAGAGGCATTCTTGAGCTTCCCCACCGCTCGGGCTTAATGCCCAGAGCTGGGGTGTGGCTCCAAAAGGACCCTGTAGTACTTGCTGGTTTGCACATAATGACATCGTCTGCTGCCATGCAGCTGCCACGCCCTTCGAGCCCAGTGTGGGCGGGGTTTGTGGTAACCCAAGGTGCCTAGCTTCTCCCTACTAGCCCCGTGGTGGCGGGAAATGGGGCTAGGCCTGGGGACAGCTGGTCCCAGAAGACGAGGAGGTACTTGTACCTCCTCCCATGGCAGACATTGGTCTAAGACACTCCCACGACAGGGATCCAAAGCTGGGCCACCTCTTGGAAAAGGTCCGGGCAGGGCGATTATACCGGCGAATTTATTACCTGTCAACTGAAACAGATACAAGATTAAGATTGACATAGGTCAATTACAATTAGGTTTAAATCTGAAAGTTTAATTACAGTTACTGTAAACATTGTAATTAATTACTTTAGGTTACTTTTGCTCCAAGCCTTCTCTCGTTCCTCCTACAATCATCACTAACACTCTTACATATCCTTAGCCCTTCTACAATCATTATAAACACTTCAACATACTCTCAGTCCCACTACAATCATCATTAACATTACTACATGTCCTCAACTCTCGTACAATTACCACTAGCACTCCTAGAACCCTTAAATATCCCTACGATCTCCACTAACACCTACATACACTCACTCACTCTCCCTACAATCACCACACCGTTTAAAATCCTCCCTACACCACACCCTCTGTACTCCCCCACATCATCAACCACAACCCCTCATAGCTACCTTCAATCAATCCATTAATTAATAACCCTTCATATACTTTTCCTCTCACCCTTTCACCTCGCCCTTCTCATTAATTCTTTAACTGTACCTTTTCACTGGTATCGCCTCTCTTATTTCTACTCTGGTTTCTCCTCTTTTCTTGCCCTTTCTTTCCCTACATGTTCTCTTGTTTCCCCTTCTTTTTTTCTCTTTCATTCTCTTCCTTCTGTTTCCTCCTCTTTCTTCCTTCCCTCTGTCAGCCACTGTATCTTCGAATGCAGGGGAGTACAGGATTACAGAATAATAACACTAGTATTTATTGAGAACAAAAGAAAGCTGTAATTAAGGTGGGAATTATAGTGCCATCACTCTGCAGAAGGGGTGAGGATGTTGCAGCTCTGAGGAACATCTGAACGTTGTTATCAGCGCGCTTCCGACAAAACAACGATTGAAGGAATGACGGTGAATGCGATTCTTCTTTTTTTGGGGTCACCCTAAGCCAGTAGCAGACGGCTGCTGCGTTACAGAAAACTAAATTTATATAATTTTCTCTGATTTTCGAGTATATATATCTGGCATCTATATCTGGTGTCTATATCAGCATCCAATGAGGATGGTGTTAGAGTCCTTATGTGAGTCAAACACCTGCAGTGATGACGTCGAATTAATAATAGTGTCATAGGTTAACTTTCAGTGCCATTACAATGGCAAACAATTCATTTTGCCGTGTAGACGCCCTGTCTTATGCCTAACTCAGCATGGTTGCTATCGTTCTTATCTCCTGTGATAAACTTTACTCTTCTTTTTATTTTATAGTGGTCTCCTTATTTCCAGAATGAGTGGAGCTACAATTAAATTCGCTCCTTGGGGCAAAAAGTCAATTACGAAAGTTGTTTTTTTCTATAACTTCAAAAACGTCAGTTTATTACCTTACCAAGAAGGCTTCTGCATACAGAGTTAACGTGGATGTCTTTACGTTGGCTGGTGAATAATAAAAGTCACAATAGCGTGGCTGGTGAATAATAAAAATCACAATAGCGTGGCTGGTAAATAATAAAAATCACAATAGCGTGACTGGTGAATAATAAAAATCACAATAGCGTGACTGGTGAATAATAAAAATCACAATAGCGTGACTGGTAAATAATAAAAGTCACAATAGCGTGGCTGGTGAATAATAAAAATCACAATAGCGTGGCTGGTGAATAATAAAAATCACAATAGCGTGACTGGTAAATAATAAAAATCACAATAGCGTGGCTGGTGAATAATAAAAATCACAATAGCGTGGCTGGTGAATAATAAAAATCACAATAGCGTGGCTGGTAAATAATAAAAATCACAATAGCGTGGCTGGTAAATAATAAAAATCACAATAGCGTGACTGGTAAATAATAAAAATCAAAATAGCGTGGCTGGTAAATAATAAAAATCACAATAGCGTGGCTGGTGAATAATAAAAATCACAATAGCGTGACTGGTAAATAATAAAAATCACAATAGCGTGACTGGAACAATTTAACAAAAGCTTGCACTTCGGAGTGAAACATTATGTTGATGTTTGTGATTTGACAATGGACCAGGTTGGTCCGAAACGTCGTCAGGTGGTTCCTCTCATAAGTGAAAGATTTTGGTGAACGTTTGTCTGCTTTTATTAGACGTTTGACTTTGTTAAAGGTAAACAGTCCTCTTTACTGGGCACTCTAAGATGTTAACCTTTTATAAAGGGCGTGTGGCTCTTGGTTGAGAGACACGATGTTTCGCCTACACGAGGATTTATCAAGTACGTACATAAGGCTATATATAGGTGAAACGTAGTGCTAATAAAGGTCTCGTTAATTAGAAATGAGTCTTTTTTTTAATATTGGTCGGATACACTTTACTTCAGCTGCTTTTATTTTTATTCTGTGATCTAAATTTGACTCTACCACTCATTACACGGTGAGATGACATCCAGTTACCTTCCTCTGAGAGTAATAATGTAATCATCAACGATATCAGAGAAAGGACAGTTACCTTCCTATCAAAGTAATAACGTAACTATTAACGACAATCAGAGAAACGACACCCAGTTACCTTCCTATCAGAGTAACAATATAATCAACCGCAGACAGAGACAACACCTTGATTACCTTCCTCTCAGAGTAATAATGTAATCGTCAAACATTCACAAAAAGAGGATTGCTTAGTTAGCGAAGCAATTAAGAGATAAATGCAATGGAATTTGCCGTAATACGATCAAATGAATTCTATTTACATATTTAGAGAGTCTAGTTTATTGTTAGTCAGTCGTCTGAGACGTAAAGTATTTTCTGCCGCTAAGTTAGGGAGAGATAAGCGACTTAAGACGTGGTGCGTAAGTCAGGGCGTTGTACCAGGTACCATTGAGCTCTGGTACCGTTCTAAGTTAAGACTTGGTATGTACAGTAACTTCTTAATTATAAAATTCGAAACACCGAGGTTGCGTTAGGTAAGGTTTGTCAGGAAATAGGACAAGTGTTTCCTGACGTGGGTCTTAGTCATCTGACCGAGGCCTTCGTCTGGCTTACCGGGCCACCTCTTTAAAAAATAAGGTAATAATTATATAAAAAATTCTTTAAATACTCAAGAAAATTATTAGATGGGTCGTATAAGTTAAACTATCTTATGTTACGTAAATGTTAGGAAGGTTATGATAGGTTCCTAGGTCAGTTTTCGTGTATCATGAACAATTAACATAAAAATAAAGAGCTTTCTTTGTTCTCCTTGGAAAAAAATCAGAAAGGGAATCTTCGGTCGTCAGTAGTTTCAGGGAAAACAGTTTCTAGTCCATTTCATCCAAGTTACTAGATTGTACCATCATGACAGCAGATGCTTTCTAATGACGTCATTCCGCTGATAGCATAATTGTTCAGTAAGAGAGAGAATAGCGAAGAGCCTTCAAATACATTGATTCCCAGCACAGTTTTAGAGATAAATACTGTCTCGTGAACATTGAAAGTGACGGAAATGAATGAATGAAGAGAGAGAGAGAGAGAGAGAGAGAGAGAGAGAGAGAGATTGTTTAAGCTTTATCTCTCTCTCTCTCTCTCTAAGGAAATTTTGTATACAGTACAAGACAGGAGGGCGCTTCGCAAGTAACCACACACACACACACACACACACACACACACACACACACCTCCTCTCCTCTCCCTTCAGAGATCACCGCGGCAGATATTGTCACTTGTTAAGTGAACTAAGGCTCATAATTACTAATGCTCTCGTTCCCTTCCATCCCACCCCTTCCTACCCATTGATCTTTATTCTCATTCTCTTTTCTCCCATTCCCTTTTCCTCCTTCTGCTCCTCCTCCTCCTTTTCCTTCCTCTCCCAGCCTCTTCGAGTAGTTTGTAAAGAAATCTTGTTGGGAATTAAGAAGATGAAGCTTTGTCTAGACAACTGAGAGACATCCTAAGATTTCCCCGACCACCTTAATATAAAAGAATCTTGTGTGCGTCTCTCTCTCTCTTATTTACGTTAAGTTAGGTTAGTTAAACAGATGTACAATAACGCATTATAATAAACACTGACGTCAGTAAAGTGATTAATATATATATATATATATATATATATATATATATATATATATATATATATATATATATATATATATATATATAGGATGGGGTCCACCTCTGGTGTCAATTGTGGGACCCATTGCCTCGGAGAAGTGGATAAAAAGACTTCAAGGAAGAATATTTAGATTTCTTTCTGAAGCCATTTGAATATTCCACTTCCCCTACCACCCCATCTTTTTTTTTTTTTTTACAAACTTTATTTCAAGACAAAATACAATGGGGAGTAAAACAACATAGATAACTCAGAGCTACATGTCAAATACTTCGTCCAACTCCCCGGCAGTGGGCCGCGTGCCCAGAATACTGCAGGCATTTCCCCTCTGGATCGCAACACTGAGTCTCTGAAAGAGGAAACTGGTCGCCCTGTGGTCCTTGGTTTCTATGATGAGTTTTCCACCCAGCTCCTTGAGAAACTTTAGAGCACACTTGCCCCATGCTCCATGGGTCTCCGACCCTATTGGGATGAAGTTATAGCAAGAGGGAAGGTCTTCATATTTGCGGGTCTTCTGGGTCTCCCTGTGGCTGGCAGCTCCACCCCTTCGGCTAAGGAGTGTGGCAGGTAGGTGTCTGCCAATGTGGCAGCACAGGTGTAGTCCCAAGCAATCTACTTACCATCCTTCCAGGGTAGCATGGTGGCTCCATCAGGACGCTTTTGACTTCCATCAGACCTCTGCACTTGGGGTTCCTGTTGAGCTGGGCAACGGGCTGTGGCGAGGCTTCTCTTTATGATGTCATTGACCTCCTCATGTCTAGCATACTTCCCTTCTGATGTGTGACACACTAGACCATGAAGTCCGAATTGGTCAGCCGTCGCCCTGCCGCAAATACACCTATGTTCGGTGAGTATGGGGGCGGCTAGGCGAAGAGCAACACCAATCCGAATGGCCTGTGGGTCGAGTCGAGTCCCCAGAGAGGAATTGGGAACAGCAAGAAGGAAATCTCCTGAGTGTGGTGCCTTCACCGCTAGGAGACGAGCTTTGTCCTTTCCTGAAGCGTTGGTGAGCATTGTGTTTGCAATTTTTTCCATGATCGGTTTGTCCCAGTGGGACTGTTTGTGCTCTTTGGGAGGAGCTGGTCTACTGGAGGAGTCTGCCAGGATGTACCACTGCACTGCTGCTTCAATGAACCTGGGGTCTTGAGCTCCCACCACACCTCTCAAACGTTCAGGGACAATCCTCTTGACTAATCCACTAGAAGCCAAACACGATGACAGAAATGCAGGTAACGCTACCTGCCTTGCTTTGCGCACCCCTATACCTCCCAGTCGCACTGGGAGGGTTGCCTGCTCCCATTGCTGATCCTCTAGTGACAGATTCAGTGCCTTCTTGAAGGTTAATCTCAGGTGTGCGTCATACTCGTCAAGTGTTGGGTTTTCAAAAGAGGGTGCGCACCTCAAGAAGTAAGTGAGTCTTGGCATAGTAAGACACCTTGTGAGGAGATACAGGGCATCATGGGCATCAAGATCGCTTATTCTCTCCTCCATTCTTTTCAGGTCATTCACTTTGTCCTTGAGGACAGTGTCGATGGCGTGGTGACCCAGCGTGCTCCCAGGAGGGTACTGTTGGATGGAGTGGTAGTAGTGACTTCTGGGAGGATTGTTTGCACCGCATTGATTATTTCCTGATTTGTTGTGATAATTTCACACTTTGAGGGATTAAGGATGAGTCCTAAGGCTTCTCCCTGTGTCTTCACCCGTTGTAGGTCCTCTAACAAGGACTCCCCAGTACCTGCCAGAGTGCCATCATCCAGGTACCAGATGTTGAGCTCGCTGCATAGGCTGGAAGTTAGTTCTCTTACTGCCAAACAGAAGAGAAGTGGAGCGAGTGGATCACCCTGCTGAACACCCTCAGATGAGGGAATTTCATGTTCCCCAAACAAAAGAGTCGAGGGTTTGCTGTAGCCAGCTGAAATGAAGGGAAAGAGACTGGGGAACCGATCCCGAACGGCTGGCAAGACCACATCTCTCTTCACCATATTAAAGGCATTTCTAAAGTCAAGTTTGACTACGGCCTTGTCTTCTGATAGGTCCCTGATGTAGGCCCTTGCCGCATGAGCTGCGGCTTCACTGCCTTGAGAGACCCCAAAGCCCAGTTGGTGTGGCTGGAGTAAACTGGCAGCTTCTATGCGAATGTTTCTTACTGCTGCTTTGGCAACTAGGCGGCGAAGGGTGTTACCAACAGCAATGGGTCTGATTCCCCCATCCTTCTTCTTCAAAGCGCATAATGAGGCTCCAAAAAAGAAAGGTTTAATTTCTTCTGGGATTCGCCCAGCCAGGCAGTTGTTGACAAAAGTTGTTAATTCGGTGAGGAGGATTGATGCAGATGCCCCGAGTACTGGATTTACCATCTCTTTGAGGTGTTGTGGTCGAATTCCAGTGTAACCTCCTGCAGATCCTGCTGGAAATGACACTATCGCCTTATACACTTCTGATTCTGGCAAAATTAATTGTTCAGTGATGGGGTCTCCTTCAGGGTTGTTGTTGATGGCTATGGTGTCCCTTGTCGGATGCTTATCTCTTAGTGCTTGAGCTGTGGTCTCATCTTTGGGAGCTACAGTGTCGTCACTTGTAATTATTCTGATTGCTCCCACTGTGTTGCCTTCTTCGATTTTTTTGCTAACATGTGCGCAAATTTTCTCGTTTTCAGTGGAATTTTTCTTTGGTCTACCTCTGTGATATATATATATATATATATATATATATATATATATATATATATATATATATATATATATATATATATATATATATATATATATATATATATATATATATATATATATATATATATATATATATATATATATATATAGATATATATATATATATATAGCATATATATATATATATATAATATATATATATATATATAGCATATATATATATATATATATATATATATATATATATATATATATATATATATATATATATATATATATATAGCATATATATATATATAGATATATATATATATATATAGCATATATATATATATATATATATATATATATATATATATATATATATATATATATATATATATATATATATATATATATATATATATATGTCTGCCGATTAGGTAAAACTTGCGATTTTGGCTTAAATAGCAACGCTCACCTTGCCATATAAGACAAATGAAAATTTGTGTATGCAATAATTTCGCCAAAATCATTCTGAACCTAACGAAAAAAATATATTTCATTGTGATTCTTTATTATTAAATTAATGTTAACGTATCTAAAATATATTTAGTTGGGTTAGGCTAAATTAAATTGCGCTTGTTGTAATAAGGTTAGGTAGGTTTTCAAAGTTTCTCTTGGTACAAAATTATAAATTCTTACATTAAAATAAATGAAAAAAATATATCTTTAAACGTATAAGAGAAATTTTTAGAAAGGACTTAATTTTAGATGAGTTCTTGCTAATTGACCAGTTTTACCTAATCGGCACGACATATATATATATATATATATATATATTATATATATATATATATATATATATATATATATATATATATATATTAGCACTTTACTGACGTCAGTGTTTATTATAATGCGTTATTGTACATCTGTTTAACTAACCTAACTTAACGTAAATAACATTTACGAAACAATTAGTTAAGTTATTCACGACAAAAAATATAAAAATTTCTAGTGGGAGAGACTGCAATTTCTCATCCCCAGAGACCTTGGCGTTCAATGTTTCATCCCCAGAGTCTGTGGCATTACATGTCTCATCCCCAGAGTCCGTGGCATTGCATGTCTTCTCTCCAGTGTCTGTGGCATTACATGTCTCATTCCCAGAGTCCGTAGTGTTGCATGTCTCATCCCCAGAATCCGTGGCATTGCATGTCTCATCTCCAGAGTCCGTGGCATTGCATGTCTCATCTCCAGAGTCCGTGGCATTGCATGTCTCATCTCCAGAGTCCGTGGCATTGCATGTCTCATCTCCAGAGTCCGTGGCATTGCATGTCTCATCTCCAGAGTCCGTGGCATGGCATGTCTCATCTCCAGAGTCCGTATAGTTACCTGTCTTATCCCCAGAGTCCGTGCAAAATACAAAAAATAATTACCCTTCTTAGTCATTGTCATTGTTTGTCCAAGGTAAAAGTTGTCATTGTTTGTCCAAGGTAAAAGTTGTCATTGTTTGTCCAAGGTAAAAGTTGTCATTGTTTGTCCAAGGTAAAAGTTGTCATTGTTTGTCCAAGGTAAAAGTTGTCATTGTTTGTCCAAGGTAAAAGTTGTCATTGTTTGTCCAAGGTAAAAGTTGTCATTGTTTGTCCAAGGTAAAAGTTGTCATTGTTTGTCCAAGGTGAAAGTTGTCATTGTTTGTCCAAGGTGAAAGTTGTCATTGTTTGTTCAAGGTAAAAGTTGTCATTGTTTGTCCAAGGTAAAAGTTGTGATTGTTTGTCCAAGGTAAAAGTTGTGATTGTTTGTCCAAGGTAAAAGTTGTCATTGTTTGTCCAAGGTGAAAGTTGTCATTGTTTGTCCAAGGTGAAAGTTGTCATTGTTTGTCCAAGGGGAAAGTTGTCATTGTTTGTCTTAGGTGAAAGTTGTCATTGTTTGACCAAGGTGAAAGTTGTCATTGTTTGTCAAAGGTGAAAGTTGTCATTGTTTGTCCAAGGTAAAAGTTGTCATTGTTTGCCCTAGGTGAAAGTTGTCATTGTTTGTCAAGGTGAAAGTTGTCATTGTTTGTCCAAGGTGAAAGTTGTCATTGTTTGTCCAAGGTGAAAGTTGTCATTTTTGTCCAAGGTGAAAGTTGTCATTGTTTGTCCAAAGTGAAAATTCCGGTGTTCGTCATAGAAAACAACTCTCTCATTGCCTTACTAATTAACTCTTAGCTATTATTTTTCTTAATGAACTCTGCACACTTCTTGGGAGTAAGAAGGAGGAGGATAGTGAGGGGTAAAGGTAGGAAGGAAGAGGTACTGTGTATTTTGATGCAGAGTGTGTAGATTCGAATCCTCCTGTGGATATATTATATATATATATATATATATATATATATATATATATATATATATATATATATATATATATATATATATATATATATATATATATATATATATTTATATATATATATATGCCGAATAGGTAAAACTGGTCAGTTAGCAAGAACTCATTTAAAATTAAGTCCTTTCTAAAATTTTCTCTTAAACGTTTAAAGATATATTTTTTTCATTTTTGTTAGTGTAAAAATTAATAATTTTGTGTCAAAAGAACCTTTGAAAACTTACCTAACCTTATTATAACAAGCGCAATTTAATTTAGCCTAATCCAATTAAATATATTTTAGATAAGTTTACAAAAATTTAATAAAAATAAACACAATGAAATATATGTTTTTCGTTTGGTTCAGAATGTTTTTTGCAAATTATTGCATACACAAATTTTCGCTTGCCTTATTCGACAAGAAGAGCGTTGCTATTTAATCCATAATAGCAAGTTTTACATATTCGGCACGACATATATACATGTACATAGTATATATTGTCAAATTTCTCAATAATGTCATTGTTAAAAAATTACGATACATTTAATATGGATTTATACAAGAACTTCGCTATATATTTTGGATTTCATATTTTGTTTCATGCGAACGAACTCAATAAAGAAAAAAATACCATATAACACAAAATGTTTTCAAATAAATCTATGTAATTTGAAGGCTGGAACTCCCACGTGATGAATACATGTTAAAATATAAGTTCTTTGCATGTATATATATGTCGTGCCTAATAGGTAAAACTGGTCAATTAGCAAGAACTCATCTAAAATTAAGTCCTTTCTAAAATTTTCTCTTATACGTTTGAAGATATATTTTTTTTAATTTATGTTAATGTAAAAATTTATAATTTTGCACCAAAAGAATCTAAGAATACTTACCTAATCTTAATATAACAAGCGCAGTTTAATTT
>WNWK01002988.1:0-30000 GCA_009830355.1 Cherax destructor
TAACGTCCCATATCATAAAAATCTTTGAAAGGGTTCTAAGAAGCAAGATCGCCACTCATCTAGATACCCATCAATTACACAACCCAGGGCAGCATGGGTTTAGAGCAGGTCCCTCCTGTCTGTCCCAACTACTGGACCACTACGACAAGGTCCTGGATGCTCTAGAAGATAAACAGAATGAAGATGTTATATACACAGACTTTGCAAAAGTCTTTGACAAGTGTGACCATGGTGTGATAGCACACAAAATGTGTGATAAAGGAATAACAGGAAAAGTTGGTAGATGAATCTATAATTTCCTAACAAGTAGAACACAAAGAGTAGTAGTCAACAGAGTAAAGTCTGAGGCGGCTACGGTGAAAAGCTCTGTTCCACAAGGCACAGTACTCGCTCCCATCCTGTTCCTCATCCTCATATCGGACATAGACAGGGATATAAGCCACAGTGCCGTGTCTTCCTTAGCAGATGACACCCGAATCTGCATGACAGTGTCCACCATTGAAGACACTGCAAGACTCCAAGCAGACATCAACCAAATCTTTAAATGGGCTGCAGAAAACAATATGAAGTTCAATGATGAGAAATTTAAATTACTCAGATATGGAAAACGTGAAGAAATTAAAAATCTCATCGGAGTATAAAACAAATTCCAACCACACAATAGAGCGAAAAACAAAATGTCAAAGACCTGGGAGTGATCATGACAGAGGATCTCACCTTCAAGGACCATAACACTGATGAAATCGCATCTGCTAGAAAAATGACAGGATGGATAATGAGAACCTTCAAAACCAGGGATGCCAAGCCCATGTTGACACTTTTCAGATCGCTTGTTCCATCTAGGCTGGAATATTGCTGCACACTAACTGCACCTTTCAAGGCAGGTGAAATTGCTGACCTAGAAAATGTACAGAGAACTTTCAAGGCACACATAACTGCGATAAACCACCTCAATTACTGGGAACGCTTGAAGTTCCTAAACCTGTACTCCCTAGAACGCAGGCGGGAGAGATACATTATTATATACACTTGGAAAATTCTAGAGGGATTAGTACCAAACTTGCACACGAAAATCACACTCTATGAAAGCAAAAGACTCGGCAGGCGATGCAACATCCCCCCAAAGAAAAGCAGGGGTGCCACTAGCACGTTGAGAGACAACACAATAAATGTCAGGGGCCCAAGACTGTTCAACTGCCTAACAGCATACATAAGGGGGATTACCAATAGACCCCTGGCTGTCTTCAAGCAGGTACTGGACAGGCACCTAAAGTCGGTACCTGACCAGCCAGGCTGTGGTTCGTACGTTGGACTGAGTGCGGCCAGCAGTAACAACCTGGTTGGTCAGGCTCTGATCCAACATGAGGCCTGGTCACAGACCGGGCCGCAGGGGCGTTGACCCCTGGAACTCTCTCCAGGTAAACTCCACAGACAACACAATAAGTGTCAGGGGACCATGACTCACCAACATCCCGTCCTACATACAGGGGGATTACCAACAGATCCCTGGCTATCTTCAAGAGTGGACTTGATAAACTCCTCAGATCAGTCCCTGATCAGCCGGGCTGTGGTTCATACGCAGGACCGTTTGTCACCAGGAGTTACTGTCTGGTTGATCAGGCCATGATCCACCAGCAGGCCTGGTCTGGGACAGGGACGCGAGGGCATTGACCCCAGAAACCATCCTATATATATATATATATATATATATATATATATATATATATATATATATATATATATATATATATATATATATATATATATATATATATATATGAATGATGATGAAAGTTTTTCTTTTCGGGCCACGCTGCCTTGGTGGGAATCGGCCGATGTGTTAATAAAATATATATATATATATATATATATATATATATATATATATATATATATATATATATATATATATATATATATATATATTAGATCTAAATAACAGAATGAAAACTACGAAACTGTCAAATTACCATCTCTCTCTCTCTCTCTCTCTCACTGAGGTATGAGAGGTGTCAGCACAGGTGGTGCACCATACACTGAACGTTGGCAGACCCCAGCTGGTTAACCTTGAGTCGTCCCACAACTACTACCACCACCTACTTAAAGACGACGGAATCTTAGCCAGCGGCACTACCGCCGCTTCCGGTGCCACCGCCGTCGCCGCTGACACTTCCGCCACTGCGAAAACTCTCACCGCTTCCACCAGCACCACAACCACCTTATAAGCAGAGCAAACAGCAGAAACAACAGTAACAATAACAGAAACAACAGTAAGAACAGCAGAAACAACAGTAAGAACAGCAGAAACAACAGTAAGAACAGCATAAACAACAGTAACAACAGCAGCAGAAACAAGAGTAAGAACAGAAAAAAACAGTAATAATAGAAGAAGCAACAGTAACAATATCAGAAACAACATTAACAATATCAGAAACAACAGTAACAACAGCAAAAAAAACAGTAACAACAACAGAGACAAGAGTAACACCAACAGAAACAACAGTAACAGCAAAAAAAAACAGTAATAACGGGACCCCGCAACACTTTCACATCCACAACGCAACAAGCACAACGGGACATCAACGGCAACGCGGGAATGCCAGCGCCATCAACGAAAAACGGTAGACAACACAACAGCATCAACGGGAAATGCAGAACTAAACTTCGAAAGCATTAACGGAAATAATACGGAATTTATCGTAAAAAAACACTAACGGGAGCGCCGTTAATATCAACAGCAACGGGAACGCCAACGGCGTTATCAACAACAGGAGCCGAAGCTAATATAAATAACGGGAGTAACGGCGACAGCAACAGAGGCACAACCCAGTGCAACATGAGGTCGCACAAAATATGCGCGCAAAAGGAATACCTGGAAAACCTGGATACATAATTGGATACCTGGATACATAATTTGATACCTGGATACACAATTGGATACCTGGATACACAATTGTATACACTGATACATAACGATACATGGATACATAATTGTATACATGTATACATAATAGGATACGTGGATACATAATTGGACACATTCCAATATGTATACATACATATGAATACATATTGGAACACTATGATGTTCAACAAGTTCAAACTTCAGTTACTCCACCATGGAACAATGATGAACATAAACCGGGAGACACTGTAAGAATAGTTGAATAAAGCGGAAGATTAATGTGATGGTCGTAAGAGTGATAATGTCAGATCTTACATTCCAGAACCACAACGCTCTCATTATCGCGACCACCGGGGGGAATGATAGGCGTGATAACTGGGAACTTTAAGCTTTAAACTGGGGATGATATCTTGCAGCTCACTTGTTTTCTCTCTCTCTCTCTCTCTCTCTCTTCTCTCTCTCTCTCTCTCTCTCTCTCTCTCTCTCTCTCTCTCTCTCCCCTCCCTCCTGTCTGCAGTATTGTTGTGCACTTACCAACTAAATAGTGATACCTATGAATTGGTTGTGTTTGTACCTTTTGTCTTACAGTGCCAGCCCAGTGCAAGGCACTTCTGGTAGGCATGGCACCTCAATACCCCTAAAGGTAGCCAGGGCTCTTCAATGCCTCCCCTTACCCTCCCTAACTACACACTTCCGGTAGACATAGGGCTTCTATACCCCTAACCAGGGCACTTCCGGTGGGCATGGTGCCTCCATCTTCCTCAAAGGGGCATGTCCAGTAGATGTGGTGCCATCACGCACGCCTCTTCTGGTAGGCACGGTGCCTCTAGAAGACACAATAGTGCTAGACACTGCACAGAGGTGGTACACTGCCAACACATACTCAGTACACTTGTACACTCTTGGGAAAGTCTCGCACCACTTAAATTGTTCTCTCTGGATCTTAGAAGAGAAAGATACCTGATAATATATACATGGAAGATACTTAAGTGCCTGGTCCCTAACTTAAACAGTGCTGTAACAACTTACTGCCGTGAAAGATATAGGAGAAAGTGTGGAATACATTCAATGAAGGGCAGAGGTCGCTTAAAGAACACTGTGTCAATATGAGAGGGTCAAGACTCCTCAACATACCATACCACCGGCGCTACAAGCGCCGGATCAGACGTACTGTCATGATTGTGCCGGCCTGCTGGCTGCTATCACAAAAAGCATAGTTGACCAGGTGGTCAAAAAAAGGGCGCTTAGTCTGTAGACGGACTACGATGGCAGAAGACACTTACCAAGACACTTGTAACGAGCACAGTGCCTCCGTTCCCCCCCCCCAGGGTATGTCATAGGCCAGGCTGGAGATAACCAAGGCTGATAACCAAGGCTGATAACCTAAGCTGATAGCCAAGGCTAATAATAATAAGGCTGGAGATAATCAAGACTGAAGGTGTATTAAGTAACTTTTAAATCAGTGTTGAAGGCCGCGTGAACACCAACAATCTTCCTGATAGGCTGCATCCCCTCAGCCAGACTCTGTAATTATTGCAGATTGTTGTAGCTGCCACGATTGTTGTAGATGTAAGACGCTACGGTGGGGAACTGAGAGAGAGAGAGAGAGAGAGAGAGAGAGAGAGAGAGAGAGAGAGAGAGAGAGAGATAGAGAGAGAGAGAGAGAGCAAGGTGGATGGATAGTAACCAGGTAGGGGGTGGGTGGGGGATGCAGAGGAAGGATAGAGTTTGTAAGACATAAAAAAACTGTCATCCACGTGTGTGCTTTGAGCGCGCGTGTTAGAGAGAGATGGGGGGGAAGCTGTAGGGGTGAAGGAGGAGGAGGAGTAAGAGGAGAGAGGGAGAGAGAGAGAGAGAGAGAAAGAGAGAGAGAGAGAGTTGCGCGAGACCTGCCGTGTGTGTCGTTTCAGTCCCGGCCTAGCCCGGCTCTGGAGCACAAAGGATCGATTCTGGTGAGGAGAGGTAAGCATATCATCTGTCCTTGTGGCTGTGATTTACCCGTCCCTGCTAGCACATTGTGTGTGTTTGTTGTGTTACCAGCGCTGCCACCACCTGCTACCCCCGCTGACCCTACCGTCACACCTCAACCACGTCTAGCCAAGAAAACAGTCTCTAACTTAGAAACTTTCTTGGATAACACGACTCGGAAGGCAGGGAGGTCTACGGCATTGGTGGTCGCGGCGGCGCTGCCACGTCTTCCGACACCTTGCAATGTCAAGTGCAGGAGTCAACTGCTATCCTCTCGCCCATTCATTCACTGTAACGACCAATAAACTAGCCCGCTGAACCGCATAATGTAGGGGTTTAGCACACAGACGCTTGTAAACACGCCTCTCACAGCCTCGAACCAACAGAATGCTCAGTGACTGACAAATGGTTGGGATTTGAGTAAATTGATTGTGGTGATTGGTAGGGTGTAGGCAGCTGCCTCACACACCTCTTCTTGAGGCATCATACTGCTTCTCAAGACATCTGCCTCACTCTCATCTTCCTCGTAGTTCCGTGGACGTTGTGTACAGTCTGCGCTCAGGCACCCGTCTACGGTTACTCCAGCAGAAACACAACGATGGATCATTACAGTGCGGTGAGAGGGATACAGTGAGTGGTAAGTGGGGGTACAGCGAGTGGGGTACAGTGAGTGGTAACTGGGGCACAGTGAATGGGGTACTGTGATCGGGGTACAGTGAGTTGTACAGGTTACAGTGGGTGGGTACAGAGAGCAGTTATCGAGGTGCAGTAAGTGGGGTACAGTGAGCGGGGTACAGTGAGCGGGGTACAGTGAGCGGGGTACAGCAAGTGATCATAGTAGACCAGTGCGCCACAGTGCTAGTATAATGACAGCCGTCACAGACTCGTCCTGCTTAGTGTTCTCTCTGAGGCTGGTCAGTGTGACTGACCCCATCCATAATATTACCGCAGCACGATTCCGGGGACCAGCGACCCCCCGCGGCATGGTCTCAGATCAGGCCTGGTTGTTGCTCTCAACCAGGCTATTAGTGCTGGCCGCACGCACTCCAACGATAAGCATCATAGCTTGGCAGATCAGAAACTAACTTGATGAGGTTATCAAACTCCCTCTTGCAGACAGCCAGCGGGCTATTGGAAATTTCCCTTACGTATTAATTGAAAGTGTTGAAAAGTCTTGGTCCCTTTACACTTATTGCGCTATTTCATGACACCTATTTCATGACTCGTAGAGTAATTTCAATGACCGGGTTTGAGACCAATCTTCCCAGACTTTTAGAGGTGTAGATTATGACGTATCTCTCTCCCCTGTATTCCAGGGAGTATAATTGAAGAGTTATCAGGAGTTCCCAATAATTTAGATATTTGAATGAATTTATAGAAACAGTGAAGGTCTGGGCATTCTCCAGATCTGCGATTTCGTCTGCCTTAAAAGAGATTGTCAGTGTAGAGCAACATTCTAGTCTTCAGAGAACGAGTGGCGTGAAGAGTATCATCACTGGCTTGGCACCTCTTGTTCTGAAGGTTCTAGGTTTCCAGCCTATCATTCTCCTTTCATATATTACAACAACATTGTTCTTTTCCTTAACTGTGAGATCTGTGGTGACAGCTTTGATCTTGTTTTATACGACCTTCCAGTTTTTAATTCAATGTTGTGGAATAACTGAAATTTATCCTCAATGAACATCATATTGTTTTCTGTGGCCCACTGGAAGACTTGGTTAGTATCAGCTTGGAGGTTTTGCAACGTCTTCAATGGATGCAACTCTCATACAAATTCTAGTATCGTCTAGTACTGTCAGTGTGTGTCGGCTACTAGACCGAGACTCAGGGTAAACAGTGAGCCTTGATAAACAAAGCTTCAACGTGGCAGCCTCTGGGTTTACTTTATAAACTCTAACAAATCGGAATCTTTGCGTCCGATTTGTTAGAAATTAAAAATACATCTACTCACTTTTCCTGTTTTTAATTTTTCACGCATTTTGTGCCCAGTTATACCATGATTGCACTTGTCGAAGACTTTTGCGAAGTTTGTATACACTACCAACTGCATTTTGTCTTCCAGTGCCTCCAAGACCTTGTTTTAATTGCCCAGTAGTTGTGAGAGGCAGAAGCGACCACCCAAGACTATGATGAACTGGTCCAGTAGTTGTGAGAGGCAGGAAAGACTATCCAAGACCATGTTGTAATGGTCCAGTAGTTGTGAGAGGCAGGAAAGACTATCCAAGACCATGTTGCAATGGTCCAGTAGTTGTGAAAGGCAGGAACGACCATCCAAGACCATGTTGTAATGGTCCAGTAGTTGTGAGAGGAAGGAAAGACTATCCAAGTCCATGTTGTAATGGTCCAGTAGTTGTGAGAGGAAGGAAAGACTATCCAAGACCATGTTGTAATGGTCTAGTGGTTGTGAGATGCAGGAACGACCATCCAAGACAATGTTGTAAGTGTCCAGTAGTTGTGAGAGGCAGGAACGACCATCCAAGACCATGTTGTAATGGTCCAGTAGTTGTGAGAGGCAGGAACGACTATCCAAGACCATGTTGCAATGGTCTAGTGGTTGTGAGATGCAGGAACGACCATCCAAGACAATGTTGTAATGGTCCAGTAGTTGTGAGAGGCAGGAACGACCATCCAAGACCATGTTGTAATGGTCCAGTAGTTGTGAGAGGCAGGAACGACTATCCAAGACCATGTTGCAATGGTCCAGTAGTTGTGAAAGGCAGGAACGACTATCCAAGACCATGTTGCAATGGTCCAGTAGTTGTGAAAGGCAGGAACGACTATCCAAGACCATGTTGCAATGGTCCAGTAGTTGTGAAAGGCAGGAACGACCATCCAAGACCATGTTGTAGTGGTCCAGTAGTTGTGAGAGGCAGGAACGACCATCCAAGACCATGTTGTACTGGTCTATTATTTGTGAAAGGCAGGAACGACTATCCAAGACCATGTTGTAATGGTCCAGTAGTTGTGAAAGGCAGGAACGACCATCCAAGACCATGTTGTAATGGTCCAGTAGTTGTGAGAGGCAGGAACGACTATCCAAGACCATGTTGTACTGGTCTAGTATTTGTGAGAGGCAGGAACGACCATCCAAGACCATGTTGTAATGGTCCAGTAGTTGTAGAGGCGAACACTGTGACCATGTTGTACTGGTTCAGTATTTGTGAGAGGCAGGAACGACCTGTTCTACACCCATGCTGCCCTGGGTTGTGCAACTGTTGTGAATCCATGTGCTCAGTGTGCTTGCTTCTTCAAACTCTCTCAGAGACTTTGGTAATGTGGAACGTCAGTGTTATCGGTCTATAGTTTTCAGCGATTGCATCGCTGCCACCTTTTTTTATGGAATGAATCTATATGAGTAGTTTTAAATGGCTGTGGAATGACTCGTGTGACCAGACTCTCTCTCCATAGAATATTAAAGGCAGATGATAGTGAGGCAGCGACTGTGGCCACCTCACCAGTGCGTCTTATTTGGGATATTATTATTATTATTATATTATTATTATTATTATATTATTATATTATTATTATTATTATTATTATTATTATACAATTATACTAATAATTAAAATATAATAATAATACTTATTATTATATAATAATAATAATAATTATAATAATATAATAATAATCATATATTATCACGCGTGACTTTATAATAAACATCAGAGGAAGAGATTCTGACCCCTATGCGCCAGTGTTTTAGGGCGAAAACTCCATTACCTGTACTGAACCAGACCAGGCCTGCCCTCTTGAGCAACCAGACTGTTGGTGGTGGACGTAGGCAGCAGCAGCAGCCGCCACGTCATAACAGAGGTTTTTAACAGCTGAAATTAACGCTGTTGTTTTTTACCGTTGAAGGCTACGTTAATCACAACGAGGCTTAGCGTGAGGCTCGTTAACCTGTCTGGTTAATCTGACATTTATAACATTGACCTTCGTTAACTCACCTCTCAGTGACCTGTATTGACCTGACCTGGTCCTCGTTAAGTCAGCTCGTTTAATTGTTGATGTTGACTGACACAACTGCTGCTGTTTGACACACCTGCTGTTGACTGACACACCTGCATGCTGTTGTTTGACACACCTGTTGTTGGCTGACATGCCTGCTGTTGATTGACATACCTGCTGTTGTTTGACACACCTGCCTGCTATTGTTTGACACACCTGCTTGCTGTTGCTTGACACACCTTCTGTTGACTGACACACCTGCTTGCTGTTGCTTGACACACCTACTGTTGTCTGACATACGTGCTGTTGACTGACACACTTGGTGTTGACTGACACACCTGCTGCTCACTAATACACCTGCTGTTGACTGACACACCTGCTGCTCACTAATACACCTGCTGTTTACTAACGCACATGCTGTTGACTGACGCACCTGCTGTTTTCTGGCACACCTGCGGTTGTTTGACACACCTGCTGTTGTTTGACACACATGTTGACTGACACATCTGCTGTTGTTTGACACACCTGCTGTTGACTGACACCTGCTGGTGATTGACACACCTGCTGTTGACTGACACACCTGCTGTTGTGACACACCTGCTGTTGTTAGACACACCTGCTATTGATTGACACACCTGCTTTTGACTAACACACCTGCTGTTGCTTGAGACACCTGCTGTTGTCTGACACACCTGTTGTTGACTGATACACCTGCTGTTTTCTGACACACCTGCTGTTGTCTGACACACCTGATGTTGACTGATACACCTGTTGTTGTTTGACACACCTGCTATTGACTGACACACCTGCTGTTGTCTGACACATGCTGTTGACTGACACACCTGTTGTTGACTGACACACCTGGTGCTGACTGACGACACACCTGCTGTTCATTGACACATCTGCTGTTGTTTGACACACCTTATATTGTTTACTTTGTTATCTCTATTTCCTTTTAATCTCTCAATGTTGACAAAAGAAGGAAGGTGTGTGTGTGTGTGTGTGTGTGTGTGTGTGTGTGTGTGTGTGTGTGTGTGTGTGTGTGTGTGTGTGTGTGTGTGTGTGTGTGTGTGTGTGTGTGTGTGTGTGTGTGTGTGTGTGTGTGTGTGTGTGTTAGTTAGTTACCATTTTGTCCTAGGCACATGTCGATTAGACACTAGGCCTGTTGTATGTGTGTGTGTATTCACCTAGTTGTACTCACCTAGTTGTGGTTGCAGGGGTCGAGTCATAGCTCCTGGCCCCGCCTTTTCACTGGCCGCTACTGGGTCACTCTCCCTGCGCCATGAGCTTTATCATACCTCTTCTTAAAGCTATGTATGGAACCTGCCTCCACTACATCGCTTCCCAAACTATTCCACTTCCCGAAAACTCTGTGACTGAAGAAATACTTCCTAACATCCCTGTGATTCATCTGAGTCTTCAACTTCCAACTGTGTCCCCTTGTTCCTGTGTCCCATCTCTGGAACATTCTGTCTCTGTCCACCTTGTCAATTCCTCTCAGTATCTTATATGTCGTTATCAAGTCCCCCCTATCTCTCCTCTCCTCCAGTGTCGTCAGGTCGATTTCCCTTAACCTCTCCTCGTAGGACCTACTCCTTAGCTCCGGGACTAGTCTTGTTGCAAACCTTTGCACTTTCTCTAGCTTCTTTACGTGCTTGGCTAGATGTGGGTTCCAAACTGGTGCTGCGTACTCCAGTATGGGCCTAACGTACACAGTGTACAGGGTCCTGAACGATTCTTTATTAAGATGTCGGAATGCTGTTCTTAGGTTTGCTAGGCGCCCGTATGCTGCAGCAGTGATTTGGTTGATGTGCGCCTCAGGAGATGTGCCTGGTGTTATACTCACCCCAAGATGATCTTCCTTGATTGAGGTTTGTAGTCTCTGGCCCCCTAGACTGTACTCCGTCTGCAGTCTTCTTTGCCCTTCCCCAGTCTTCATGACTTTGCACTTGGTGGGGTTGAACTCCAGGAGCCAATTGCTGGACCAGGCTTGCAGCCTGTAGTTCTGCCTGATCCTCGTCCGATTGAATTCTTCTCATCAACTTCACATCATCTGCAAACAGGGACACTTCTGAGTCTATCCCTTCCGTTATCTCATTCACATATACCAAAAACAGTGTGTGTGTGTGTGTGTGTGTGTGTGTATGTGTGTGTGTGTGTGTATGTGCGTGCGTGTGTGCGTGTGCGTGTGTGCGCGCGTGCGTGTGTGTGTGTGTGTGCGTGTGTGTGTGCGTGTGTATGAACTCACCTATATGTGATTGCAGGGGTCGATTCATAGCTCCTGGCCCCTCCTCTTCACTGGTCGATACCAATTCACTTTCTCCCTGCTCCATGAGCTTTATCATACCTCTCCTTAAAGCTATGTATGGAACTTGCTTCCACTACTTCACTCTCCAGATTATTCCACTCCCTGACAACTCTAAGGCTAAAGAAATACTTCCTAACATCCCTATGACTCATCTTGGTTTTCAGCTTCCAATTGTTTCCCCTTGTTCCTGTGTCCCATCTCTGAAACATTCGAGCTCTGTCCACCTTGTCAATTCCTCTCAGTATTTTATACGTTGTTATCATGTCCCCCCTGTCCCTCCTATCCTCTAGTGTCATCAGGTTGAGTTCCCTTAACCTCTCCTCATAAGACATACCTCTCAGTTCCGGGACTAATCGTGTTGCAAATTTTTGCACTTTCTCCAATTTCATGACGTGTTTGACTAGGTGAGGGTTCCATACTGGTGCTGCATACTCCAGTATAGACCTGACGAACACGGTGTACAATGTCGTTTTAATGCTTAAACCAAGATCCTTTTCTTTAAGTGACGTTTGCAGCCTTTGATTCCATAACCTGTATGCCGTCTGGGGTCTTCTGTGTCCTGCCCCAATCTTCAAGACCTTACATTTACTGGGGTTAAACTCCAGGAGCCATTTGTTGGACCAGACTTGTAGTCTGTCCAGAACCCCTTGTAATCTTAACTGATTCTCGTCCGCTTGTATTCTCCTCATCAGTTTCACATTTCTGAATCTATTCTTCTCATCAGGTCATTCACATATATAAGAAACAGCACCGGACCTAGGACTGACCCTTGTGGAACCCCACTCGACACATGCGCCCACTCTGACACATCACGTACCAACACTCGTTGTTTCCTTCCTGTTAGGTATTCGCTGATCCATTGCAGTACTTTCCCTATTATTCCTGCCTGCTCCTCTAATTTTTGCACCAGTCTCTTGTGTGGTACTGGGTCAAAAGCCTTCTTACAATGTGTGTGTGTGTGAGTGTACTCACCTAATTGTGGTTGCAGGAGTCGATTCACAGCTCCTGGCCCCGCCTCTTCACTGGTCGCTACTAGGTCCTCTCTCTCTCCCCGCTCCAGGAGCCTTATCATACCTCATCTTAAAGCTATGTGTGGATCCTGCCTCCACTACACCACTCTCCGGACTGTTCCACTTGCCGACAACTCTATGACTGAAGAAATACTTCCTAACATCCCCGCTACTCATCAGAGTTTTCAACTTAGTTCTGTTGGGTGGAAGTACTGACTGACTGACTGACTGACTGACTGACTGATCCTTCTACAGTCTATCGCTCAGTAATCATTGATAGTCCATCGCAGCTGAGCTTCGTTAATCTCTAGATGTCTATATATTTCTACATCGTTAACTAACTGTCGTTAATCTTTACCCTCTTTTCGGTGATCTCTCGCTATTTGGTCTTCGTTAATTTGGTGCTAAATGGTTATCGTTAAACTCGTGACAAGTAACCTACGTTGACCTCTTGATAAGTGACCTTCGTTAACCTCAAGCAATAGCCATATTAACGTTAATCTTTCGTTGTCTTCCCTTCGTTAATCTTTCGTTGTCTTACCTTCGTTAATCTTTCGTTGTCTTACCTTCGTTAATCTTTCGTTTTCTTACATTCGTTAATCTTTCGTTGTTTTTTTTTCGTTAATCTTATTAGTTGACCTCCGTCAACCACTCCTCTCTCTCTCTCTCTCTCTCTCTCTCTCTCTCTCTCTCTCTCTCTCTCTCTCTCTCTCAAGTTTCACTAACGTGTGTACGTTAGTGCGTTAAGTACAAAAGCAATGTACACTAGTACGCACATAACAGTGTACTTTATTAAGTATATAACAACACTGTACATTATTAAGTACAATGCAACAATGAAAATAAATTCCCGGTGACTGTGGGCGCGGGGGCGTGGGTGTGGGCGCGAGGGCGTGGGTGCTGGGGCGCGGGTGCGCGGGCGTGTGCTCAGTGCTAATGAGCTGATCACTGCATTAACATTGTTCCACGTCTGTGACAGTACAGTAATTGTGAACATCCGTACACCAACAGTGCCAACTTCACGAAGCAAGAGTGCCCAGCACATGGAACCACAATACATGTGTAACCCAGGTCAACCTGAGTGCCCAGCACATGGAACCACAACACATGTGTAACCCAGGTCAACCTGAGTGCCCAGCACATGGAACCACAACACATGTGTAACCCAGGTCAACCTGAGTGCCCAGCACATGGAACCACAACACATGTGTAACCCAGGTCAACCTGAGTGTCCAGCACATGGAACCACAACACATGTGTAACCCAGGTCAACCTGAGTGCCCAGCACATGGGACCAGAACACATGTGTAACCCAGGTCAACCTGAGTGCCCAACACATGGGACCAGAACACATGTGTAACCCAGGTCAACATGGATTCACAGCAGGTCGCTCCTGCCTCTCACGAATGGTTGACCATTGCATCATACCTTTGATATACCTTTGAAGAGTTTCGAGAGTTTATCTACTCTCTGAGCCCATGGGCCAGGCTCGTCTGGTGCTTGCATGGTCAACCAGGCTGTTGCTGCTGGAGGCCCGCTGCCCCACATATCCGTCACAGCCTGGTTGATCTGGCACCCGATGAAGATACTTGTCCAGTTTCCTCTTGAAGGCTTCTACACTGGTTCCAGCGATGTTTCGGATATCTTCTGGTAAGATGTTGAATAGTCTGGGACCCCGGATGTTAATACAGTGCCTCCCGTATTGTGCCCACCGCACCCCTGCTCCTCACTGGGTTTATTTTACACTTTCTCCCATATCTCTCACTCCAGTATGTTGTTAAGGCAGTGTGCAGATTTGGGACCAGGCCCTCAAGTACTTTCCAGGTATATATTATCATGTATCTCTCTCTCCTCCGCTCCAATGAGTACATGTTCAAAACTTGAAGGCGTTCCCAATAATTTAGATGTTTCAATGGCTCAATGTGATCCGTAAACGATCTCTGAATTTATTCCAGCTCTGATATTTCTCCTGCCCTGAACGGGGCCGTCAGCACTGAGCAGTATTCTAAGTGAGGGAGCACTAGCGATTTGAAGAGTGTCACCATCGGCATTATTTCCTTGTTTTGAAAGTTCTCAATACCCACCCGTCATCTTCCTGGCTGTTGTGATCTTTGTCTTGTTATGGTCTTTAAAAGAAAGATCAGCAGACATAATTATTCCCAAGTCCTTAACGTGTTCCTTTCGTTCTATGTGGTGACCCTCTTGCGTTTTGTATATAGTGTTCCTTTTGAGTTCTTCATTTTTTCCATACCTAAGCAGCTGAAACTTATCACCATTGAACGTCATGTTGTTCTCCACTGCCCATTGGAAGACCCTGCTTATGTCCTCCTGTAATTTTTCAGTGTCCTCTACCGTAGTGACTTTCATGCTTATTTTAGTATCATCTGCAAATGATGATACAAAAGTGTGCTGGGTGTTTTTATCTATGTCTGCTATGAGGATGAGAAGCAGCAGAGGTGGCAGGACAGTGCCTTGGGGCACTGAGCTTTTGACCTCGCTGATGCTGGATCTTGCCCTGTTCACTACTACTTTTTGTGTTCTGTGTGTTAGGAACTCAAAAATCCATCTGCCTACCTTCCCCGTAATGCCTATGGCCTTCATTTTGTGCGCTTTCACTCCATGATCGCATTTGTCAAACGCATTTGCAAAATCTATGTAAATCCCATCTGCGTTTTGGTCGTCTTCCAATGCCTCCGTAATTCTGTCATAATGGTTCAGCAGCTGTGACAGGCATGATCGTCCTGCTCTGAAGCCATGCTGGTTCGGGTTATGTTGGTTGTGCTGGTCCATGAACTTTGTAATCTGCCGTCTCATCACTCTTTCAAAGATTTTTTATGATGTGAGAAGTGAGGGCTACTGGTCTGTAATTTTTAGCTAGTGCTCTACTACCTCCCTTATGCAAAGGAGCTATGTCTGCACTCTTTAAGACCTTCGGTATTTCACCTAGATCTAAGCTCTTTCTCCAAAGAATACTAAGGGCTCTTGCTAATGGTACTTTGCACTGCTTTATAAATAAAGCATTCCATGAATCTGGTCCAGGTGCTGAGTGAGTGGGCATGTTATTCATTTCTTTTTCTAAATCTATGGGACTTGTACTAATGTCAGTTAGTTGGTCTGCGCAGCCTTCTGCTGGAGTGAAAAATATTTCTGCATTTTCTACCTTGCTGTCATTTAGTGGGTTGCTGAACACTGACTTCACTGATTTCACTCATTTCCTGTTCATCGTCAGTATACGAATCTCCTCTCAATAATGGTCCAATTCTACAGGTAGTTCTTAGCTTGGATTTTGCATAGGAATAAAAATATTTTGGGTTGTTTTGCAATATCCTGTATGGCTCTTTGTTCACTTTGTACTTCTTTGTTAGGTATGACACCTTAAGTTTTTGTTCTAATTCAGTGATCTCTCGGTTAAGACTATCTCTCCTCTGTTGCAACATATTTGTGTTTTTCAACAATTCAGTAACCCGTTTTCTTCTCCTGTACCATCTCCTACGCTCTCTCTCTATATCTGATCTTCTTCTGGGTTTCCTCAATGGTACGTGTTTCATACATACCTTGTATGCTTCTGTATTCATCTTCTCTAGGCACTGGTGGGGATTTAGGGCGCTCATGTCTGATTCCCATGATATGTCTGATAACTCTTGGTTTATTCTTTCCCAGTCAATTCTATGGTTGTTAAAATTAAACTTACTGAACATTCCGTCTCTAACATTAGTGTCGCAGTTCCCTAACCCTTAGTTAATACTAGTCTGTACTTCTATGATGGTGTGGTCAGAGTATATTGTTTTTGTAACTGTTATGTCTCTGATTAATTCCTCGTTGTTTGTGAATATCAAATCCAGGGTATTTTCATTTGTAGTGGGATCATGGTCTTGGATGTACTGGAAGACAAGCTAAATGCTGATGCAGTGTTCAATGATTTGTCTAAATACTTCGACAAGTGTGACCATGGTGTGGTAACACACTGTGTGACCATGGTGTGGTAACACACACTATGTGTGATCATGGTGTGGTAACACATACTATGCGTGACCATGGTGTGGTAACACACATTATGCGTGACCATGGTGTGGTAACGCATACTATGCGTGACCATGGTGTGGTAACACATACTATGCGTGACCATGGTGTGGTAACACATACTATGCGTGACCATGGTGTGGTAACACATACTATGCGTGACCATAGTGTGGTAACACATACTATGCGTGACCATGGTGTGGTAACACACTGCGTGACCATGGTGTGGTAACACACACTATGCGTGACCATGGTGTGGTAACGCATACTATATGTGACCATGGTGTGGTAACACATACTATGCGTGACCATGGTGTGGTAACACACACTATGCGTGACCATGGTGTGGTAACGCATACTATGCGTGACCATGGTGTGGTAACGCATACTATGCGTGACCATGGTGTGGTAACGCATACTATGCGTGACCATGGTGTGGTAACACATACTATGCGTCTAAAAAGGAATAACTGGAAAAGTGGGCTGATGGATATTTTACTTCCTAACAAACAGAAGCCAGAGAACAGTAGTAAAGAGAGTGAAGAACTGAGACCGTCAGAGTGAAAAGCGGTGTTCCTCAAGGCACAGTACTCCCTCCACTCTTCTTTCTCGCTCTCATATCTGACATAGAGAAGAAGGTAAATCATAGCAAAGTAACAATCTTTGATGATGACACCAGAATCTTGAGAGTGACGTCCGTCCAAGACAGTGAATCTTCAAGTGGATATATGTAAAGTCTTCAAGTGAACTTCAGTATGGAAGAATGGAGGAAATAAAGACTGTAACGGAGTACAGGACAAACTCAAATAATTCAGTAGAAGGAAAGTTGCATGTGGGAGACCTGGGAGTAAAGATATCAGAAGATCTCTCACTCAAGGATCACAATAATCTCATTGCTATCGCAAGGAAAATAATAGACTGGATAACTAGAACTTTCAAGACAAGAGATGCTGAGCCAATGATGATACTGTTCAAGTCACTTGTTCTCTCCAGGCTGGAATACTGTTGTATATAGATGGCACCTTCAGGGGAGGCCAGATTGCTGAGCTGGAAACGTACAGAGAATTTTTTCTGCCAGTAAACATTGTCAAACATCTGAACTACTGGCACACTTAGTCTCTTTAATTGTATTCCCTGGAACGTAGGCGAGAAAGGTGTCTCATAATTTACACCTGGAAAATTCTGGAGGGACTCGTCCCAGTCACTCTGCATGACAAGAGACTTGGCAGACGGTACAAAATAACTCGAAGAAAAATCAGAAAACGCGACGAGCGTACTGGGAGAGAACTCGTTGAGTGTCAGAGGTCCCCGACTCTTCAGCGCCCTCCCTCCATGCATACGGGAATTGCCAAGAAATATCTGGCTGTCTTCAAGAGGAAACTTGAAAAGTTCCTCAAACCGGCTCCTGACCACGCGGCCATCAGTAACAGTCTGGTTAACCAGGCCTTGATTCACCAGGACGTCTGGTCTGGGACCGGACCGCGGGGGCGTTGACCCCCCCAGAAACATCCTTCAGGTATTGGCCCAGAATGTGCACTGCAAGAGGTCTACTGACCTACGCTGTGTACTATGCATTGCAAGGATGAAACTTGTTGACAATAGGTTTGCCATGTAGCAAGGTACGTTAGTTTGTGTGTGGATGATGCCACAGCTACGTTTGATATTGTTGTGTTTGTGGGGTGCGTCCCAGGTCATGCTGTGGGAGTGGTAGCCTGGTGCGTCCCAGGTCATGCTGTGGGAGTGGTAGCCTGGTGCGTCCCAGGTCATGCGTGAGTGGTACCTGGTGCGTCCCAGGTCATGCTGTGGGAGTGGTAGCCTGGTGCGTCCCAGGTCATGCTGTGGAGTGGTAGCCTGGTGCGTCCCAGGTCATGCTGTGGGAGTGGTAGCCTGGTGCGTCCCAGGTCATGCTGTGGGAGTGGTAGCCTGGTGCGTCCCAGGTCATGCTGTGGGAGTGGTAGCCTGGTGCGTCCCAGGTCATGCTGTGGGAGTGGTAGCCTGGTGCGTCCCAGGTCATGCTGTGGGAGTGGTATCCTGGTGCGTCCCAGGTCATGCTGTGGGAGTGGTAGCCTGGTGCGTCCCAGGTCATGCTGTAGGAGTGGTAGCCTGGTGTCTCCCAGGTCATGCTGTGGGAGTGGTAGCCTGGTGTCTCCCAGGTCATACTGTGGGAGTGGTAGCCTGGTGCGTCCCAGGTCATGCTGTGGGAGTGGTAGCCTGGTGCGTCCCAGGTCATGCTGTGGGAGTGGTAGCCTGGTGTCTCCCAGGTCATGCTGTGGGAGTGGTAGCCTGGTGCGTCCCAGGTCATGCTGTGGGAGTGGTAGCCTGGTGCGTCCCAGGTCATGATGTGGGAGTGGTAGCCTGGTGCGTCCCAGGTCATGCTGTGGGAGTGGTAGCCTGGTGCGTCCCAGGTCATGCTGTGGGAGTGGTAGCCTGGTGCGTCCCAGGTCATGCTGTGGGAGTGGTAGCCTGGTGCGTCCCAGGTCATGCTGTGGGAGTGGTAGCCTGGTGCGTCCCAGGTCATGCTGTGGGAGTGGTAGCCTGGTGTGTCCCAGGTCATGCTGTGGGAGTGGTAGCCTGGTGCGTCCCAGGTCATGCTGTGGGAGTGGTAGCCTGGCGAGTCCCAGGTCATGCTGTGGGAGTGGTAGCCTGGTGCGTCCCAGGTCATGCTGTGGGAGTGGTAGCCTGGAGCGTCCCAGGTCATGCTGTGGGAGTGGTAGCCTGGTGCGTCCCAGGTCATGCTGTGGGAGTGGTAGCCTGGTGCGTCCCAGGTCATGCTGTGGGAGTGGTAGCCTGGTGCGTCCCAGGTCATGCTGTGGGAGTGGTAGCCTGGCGAGTCCAAGGTCATGCTGTGGGAGTGGTAGCCTGGTGTGTCCCAGGTCATGCTGTGGGAGTTGTAGCCTGACGAGTCCCAGGTCATGCTGTGGGAGTGGTAGTCTGGTGCGTCCCAGGTCATGCTGTGGGAGTGGTAGCCTGGCGAATCCCATGTCATGCTGTGGGAGTGGTAGCCTGGTGTGTCCCAGGTCATGCTGTGGGAGTGGTAGCATGGCGAGTCCCAGGTCATGCTGTGGGAGTGGTAGCCTGGTGTGTCCCAGGTCATGCTGTGGGAATGGTAGCCTGGTGCGTCCCAGGTCATGCTGTGGGAGCGGGTATTGGAGTATTGTACACAAGCGTTGTTGTTGATCATTGCACAGGTGTACATGCGTTCTAACAGACGCATGGCAAGACTCCCGGCAGAGTCACTCCAATATAAAACTGTTGACATCAATGTACAACACCTGGGTATTGAACTGGAAAAAAAACACTAGCCGGTGAAACGTCTTTATAAATCAGGATAGACAGGTGTTTCACATGTGTCTTATTCATTAACTTGTTGGTACCGTCTATCATCACTGTACTGTAGGAGCCGCGAGTGTGTTGACCCCCCGGACACATCGTCTAGCAGACCAGGTCGTCTAGGTTGGAAAAGAAACATATACTTGCTCCAAAGAGCCTGTTCATGGAGCCAGGCGTGGATACATACAAATTATTACGTAAGGGATCACAGTTAAGCTTTTAGGGATTTCCTCTCTCATAGGCCTCCAGGAGAATGTCAAAGTGGATGAACTATCTAAAGAGGCATTACATATTAAGAATGTTGAGTACAATTTTGTCTTTTAGAGAGAAATTTAGGTAGCATTGTGAGAAGGGAACTAGCAAACAAGCAGGAAGAAAGTAGAACAGTACAGCTAGGAACTAGCTGACCCATTATCCATCATAATGAAGTGTGTCAAGATGTTGTTACTGCTAGACTATGGCCAGGACCATACACTAGTGTGTGGAGACAGCCAGGACCATACACTAGTGTGTGGAGACATACAGGACCATACACTAGTGTGTGGAGAAAGACAGGGCCATACACTAGTGTGTGTGGAGACAGACAGGACCATACACTAGTGTGTGTGGAGACAGACAGGACCATACACTAGTGTGTGGAGAAAGACAGGGCCATACACTAGTGTGTGTGGAGACAGACAGGACCATACACTAGTGTGTGGAGACATACAGGACCATACACTAGTGTGTGGAGAAAGAGAGGGCCATACACTAGTGTGTGTGGAGACAGACAGGACCATACACTAGTGTGTGGAGACAGACAGGACCATACACTAGTGTGTGGAGACAGACAGGGCCATACACTATTGTGTGTGGAGACAGACAGGACCATACACTAGTGTGTGGAGACAAACAGGGCCATACACTAGTGTGTGTGGAGACAGACAGGACCATACACTAGTGTGTGGAGACAGACAGGACCATACACTAGTGTGTGGAGACAGACAGGACCATACACTAGTGTGTGTGGAGACAGACAGGACCATACACTAGTGTGTGTGGAGACATACAGGACCATACACTAGTGTGTGGAGACAGACAGGGCCATACACTAGTGTGTGTGGAGACAGACAGGACCATACACTAGTGTGTGGAGACAGACAGGGCCATACACTAGTGTGTGGAGACAGACAGGACCATACACTAATGTGTGTGGAGACATACATGACCATACACTAGTGTGTGTGGAGACAGACAGGACCATACACTAGTGTGTGGAGACAGACAGGACCATACACTAGTGTGTGTGGAGACATACAGGACCATACACTAGTGTGTGTGGAGACAGACAGGACCATACACTAGTGTGTGGAGACAGACAGGACCATACACTAGTGTGTGGAGACAGACAGGACCATACACTAGTGTGTGGAGACAGACAGGGCCATACACTAGTGTGTGGAGACAGACAGGACCATACACTAGTGTGTGGAGACAGACAGGACCATACACTAGTGTGTGGAGACAGACAGGACCATACACTAGTGTGTGGAGACATACAGGACCATACACTAGTGTGTGGAGACAGACAGGACCATACACTAGTGTGTGGAGACAGACAGGACCATACACTAGTGTGTGGAGACATACAGGGCCATACACTAGTGTGTGGAGACAGACAGGACCATACACTAGTGTGTGGAGACAGACAGGGCCATACACTAGTGTGTGGAGACAGACAAGACCATACACTAGTGTGTTGAGACAGACAATACCATACACTAGTGTGTGGAGACAGCCAGGGCCATACACTAGTGTGTGGAGACAGACAGGACCATACACTAGTGTGTGGAGACAGACAGGGCCATACACTAGTGTGTGGAGACATACAGGGCCATACACTAGTGTGTGGAGACAGACAGGACCATACACTAGTGTGTGGAGACAGACAGGACCATACACTAGTGTGTGGAGACAGACAGGGCCATACACTAGTGTGTGGAGACAGACAGGGCCATACACTAGTGTGTGGAGACAGACAGGGCCATACACTAGTGTGTGGAGACATGCAGGACCATACACTAGTGTGTGGAGACAGACAGGACCATACACTAGTGTGTGGAGACAGACAGGACCATACACTAGTGTGTGGAGACAGACAGGGCCATACACTAGTGTGTGGAGACAGACAGGGCCATACACTAGTGTGTGGAGACAGACAGGGCCATACATTAGTGTGTGGAGACAGACAGGGCCATACACTAGTGTGTGGAGACAGACAGGACCATACACTAGTGACTGTACCTGGGAGGGAGGAAACGGGCGGGAAGACAGTACATGGGCGGAAGAAGACGGGCGGGAGGATAGTACATGGGCGGGAGACTGGCGGGAGGAGACAGGCTAGATAGTACCTATGCGGGAGACGGGCGGGAGGAGACGGGCAGGAGGATAGTACCTGGGCGGGACGAGACGGGCGGGAGGATAGTACCTGGGCGGGAGGAGAGGGGCGGGATTATAGTACCAGGGAGGGAAGAGACGGGCAGGAGGATAGTAACTGGGCGGGAAGATAGTACCTGGGCGGGAGGAGACGGGCGGGAGGATTGTATCTGGGCGGGAGGAGACGGGCAGGAGGATAGTACCTGGGCGGGAGGATTGTACCTGTGCGGGAGGATAGTACCTGGGCAGGAGGATAGTACCTGGGCGGAAGGAGACGGGTGGGAGGATAGTACCTGAGCGGATGGAGGAGACGGGCGGGAGGATAGTACGTGGGCGGGAGGAGGAGACGGGCCGGAGGATAGTACCTGGGCGGAAGGAGACGGGTGGGAGGATAGTACCTGAGCGGATGGAGGAGACGGGCGGGAGGATAGTACCTGGGCGGGAGGACTGGGAGGGAGAAGGAGGCGGGTGGGAGGATAGTACCTGGGCGGAAGGAGACGGGCGGGAGGATAGTACCTGGGCGGATGGAGGAGACGGGTGGGAGGATAGTACCTGGGCGGAAGAAGACGGGTGGGAGGATAGTACCTGGGCGGAAGGAGACGGGTGGGAGGATAGTACCTGGGCGGATGGAGGAGACGGGTGGGAGGATAGTACCTGGGCGGAAGGAGACGGGTGGGAGGATAGTTCCTGGGCGGAAGGAGACGGTGGGGAATAGTACCTGGGCGGAAGAAGACGGTGGGAGGATAGTACCTGGGCGGATGGAGGAGACGGTGGAGGATAGTACCTGGGCGGAAGGAGACGGCGGGAGTATAGTACCTGGGCGGAGGAGGAGACGGCGGAGGATAGTACCTGGGCGGAGGACTGGACGGAGAAGGAGACGGTGGGAGGATAGTACCTGGGCGGAAGGAGACGGCGGAGGATAGACCTGGGCAGGAGGACTGGGAGGGAGAAGGAGGCGGGTGGGAGGATAGTACCTGGGCGGAAGGAGACGGGCGGGAGGATAGTACCTGGGCGGAAGGAGACGGCACGAGGATAGTACCTGGGCGGAAGGAGACGGGCCGGAGGATAGTACCTGGGCGGAGGACTGGGCGGAGAAGGAGGCGGTGGGAGGATAGTACCTGGGCGGAAGGAGACGGCGGGAGGATAGTACCTGGCGGATGGAGGAGACGGTGGGAGGATAGTACCTGGGCGGATGGAGGAGACGGTGGGAGGATAGTACCTGGGCGGAAGGAGACGGGGGAGGATAGTACCTGGGCGGAAGGAGGCGGTGGGAGGATAGTACCTGGGCGGATGGAGGAGACGGTGGGAGGATAGTACCTGGGCGGAAGGAGACGGGCGGAGGATAGTACCTGGGCGGAGGAGGAGACGGACCGGAGGATAGTACCTGGGCGGAGAAGGAGACGGTGGGAGGATAGTACCTGGGCGGAAGGAGACGGGTGGGAGGATAGTACCTGGGCGGATGGAGGAGACGGGTGGGAGGATAGTACCTGAGCGGAAGGAGACGGCGGGAGGATAGTACCTGGGCGGGAGGAGACGGACCGGAGGATAGTACCTGGGCGGGAGGACTGGACGGAGAAGGAGACGGTGGGAGGATAGTACCTGGGCGGAAGGAGACGGGCGGGAGGATAGTACCTGGGCGGGAGAAGGAGACGGGTGGGAGAATTGTATCTGGGCGGAAGGAGGAGACGGGTGGGAGGATAGTACCTGGGCGGAAGGAGACGGGCGGGAGGATAGTACCTGGGCGGGAGGAGGAGACGGGCCGGAGGATAGTACCTGGGCGGGAGGAGGAGACGGGCCGGAGGATAGTACCTGGGCGGAGGACTGGGCGGGAGAAGGAGACGGTGTAGGATAGTACCTGGGAGGAGGAGACGGGCGGGAGGATAGTACCTGGGGGAGAAGGAGACGGGCGGAGGATAGTACCTGGGCGGAAGGAGACGGTGGGTGGATAGTACCTGGGCGGATGGAGGAGACGGGTGGGAGGATAGTACCTGGGCGGAAGGAGACGGGCGGGAGGATAGTACCTGGGCGGGAGGAGGAGACGGGCCGGAGGATAGTACCTGGGCGGGAGGAGACGGGCGGGAGGATAGTACCTGGGCGGGAGGAGGAGACGGGCCGGAGGATAGTACCTGGGCGGAGGACTGGGCGGAGAAGGAGATGGGTGGAGGATAGTACCTGGGAGGGAGGAGACGGGGAAATAGACCTGGGGGAGAAGGAGACGGTGGAGGATAGACCTGGGGGAGAAGGAGACAGGGGGAGGATAGTACCTGGGGAAGGAGACGGGGAGGATAGACCTGGGCGGGAGAAGAGACGGCGGGAATATTGTACCTGGGCGGAAGGAGACGGGCGGAGGATAGTACCTGGGCGGGAGAAGGAGACGGGCGGGAATATTGTACCTGGGCGGAAGGAGACGGGCGGGAGGATAGTACCTGGGCGGAGAAGGAGACGGGCGGAGGATAGTGCCTGGGCGGAAAGGAGACGGGCGGGAAATTGTACCTGGGCGGAAGGAGACGGGCGGGAGGATAGTACCTGGGCGGGAGGAGACGGGCGGGAGGATTGTACCTGGGCGGGAGGATAGTACCTGGGCGGGAGGAGACGGGCGGGAGGATAGTACCTGGGCGGGAGAAGGAGACGGGCGGGAGGATAGTACCTGGGCGGGAGGATAGTACCTGGGCGGGAGGATAGTACCTGGGCGGGAGAAGGAGACGGGCGGGAGGATAGTACCTGGGCGGGAGAAGGAGACGGGCGGGAGGATAGTACCTGGGCGGGAGGATAGAACCTGGGCGGGAGAAGGAGACGGGCGGGAGGATTGTACCTGGGCGGGAGGAGGAGACGGGCGGGAAGATGGTACCTGGACAGCGGGAGGTGACGGGCGGCACGTCACTCGCCGGAACAAGACAAGAGGCAATTTAGCCTCGGTGAAGGTCGTTTTTCCCGTCAGCAGCAGCAGCAGCAGCAGCAGCAGCAGCAACAGCAGCAGCAGCAGCAGCAGCAGCAGCAGCAGCAGCAGCAACAGCAGCAGCAGCAGCAGCAGCAGCAGCACTGCTCTTGTTGCTGCTGTTACTCTTAGTTCTGTTATTGCAGTTGTTGTTGTTGTTGTTTCTGTCTTTCATGTTGTTGGCTCTCTGAACAATATCTGGATATCGTGGGGGTCACAGGCTCTGCTTCCCAGTCCCAGACCAGCCTGATCAACCTGGGCTGTTGGTGCTAGCCGCACACCTGTCTAACGTAGGCACCACTGCCAAACCGACTTGAGGAACCTAACCATATCTCTCTTAAAGACGGCTAGAAAGCTGTTTGGTAACGGGTCCAGGAACTGCAAGAGGCAGGAGCAACCTGCCCTTCACCTATGTTGCTCATTGTTGTGCAACTGTTGTGAATCCGTGTGGTCAGCGATCTTGCTTCTTAAAACTCAACCAGGCTGTGATGGATATGTGGGGCAGCGGGCCGCCAGCAGCAACATCTAGCTACAGTAGTGTTTCTTGCCAATGTTCAGCAAGTCTGCACTCATTAAGCTCCTCTCGATTTTTTTCTATTTGCCTCTAGAGATAGTGTTTTCTCTCTCTCTGTCTGTCTCTCTCTCTCAGCACCACCAGGAGCAATGCCCAGGTATAAGCCGGCCTGGAGGAGGGTCCTCCACCAAGCCCCATGAGTAACCCTGACTTGTTCACACAGCTGAGAGGACGTAGGATCGAGCCTCCACGGGCTTCAAGAATTGTTTCACACACCTCGGGCCTAACCACAAACTAGAATTTGATATCTCCTTGTATAGAGTCCAGGACAGTATGAAATGAGGCTCTATAAGGGATCAGAAGGTTGCCAAACGTACAATCATAGGCTCCTGAATGGCATGCAAAGAAAACATGGTGTTCAAACCTACTTGTCTAGTCCACAATAACATGAAATGAGGATCTATAAGGGATCAGAAGACGTTCAAACAGAGTCGTGACCTGGCACGATGCGAGTTACCAGTGAAGGACCGGCAGACTAACAAAGTGGTTTACATATCAAGGATAAGTAGCTGACAAGTATCCATTTGCTAACGTTGTTGACACAGCAGTATTTCCACCACAAACTTTAAGTGGAGAGCCACTAACGTATCACCCACTTCAAGGTAAGGAAATTAAAAGGTAGCAAGACTGAGGAGGGAGGTACTGAGAGGATTTACTGGTAGGTTCCGTGATGGTGTAACACAGGTAGCCAGGTGTTCCATCCACCCCCCTCGTACCTCCTTCCCTCCCTGTCTGTGAAGCCAGCCAAGCTTCCCTCTGTGATGCCAGCCACGCCCCCTCTGTCTGTGAAGCCAGCTACGCCCCCTCTGTGAAGCTAGCCACGCTCCCATCTGTGGAGCCAACTACGCCCCCTCTGTATGTGAAGCAAGCTACGCCCCCTCTGTATGTGAAGCAAGCTACGCCCCCTCTGTATGTGAAGCAAGCTACGCCCCCTCTGTATGTGAAGCAAGCTACGCCCCCTCTGTATGTGAAGCAAGCTACGCCCCCTCTGTATGTGAAGCAAGCTACGCCCCCTCTGTATGTGAAGCAAGCTACGCCCCCTCTGTATGTGAAGCAAGCTACGCCCCCTCTGTATGTGAAGCCAGCTACGCCCCCTCTGTCTGTGAAGTCAGCCACGTCCCCTCTGTCTGTGAGCCCAGCCACGCCCCCTCTGTGAAGCCAGCCACGCCCCCTCTATCTGTGAAGTCAGCCACGCCCCCTCTGTCTGTGAGTCAGAAGAGCCTATCACAAGAGTGACTCACTGAACCAAGAGTCTAGAGAGGCTATCACAAGAGCGAAGATATCGATCACCGCCAAATTATTGAGAGAGAGAGAGAGAGAGAGAGAGAGAGAGAGAGAGAGAGAGAGAGAGAGAGAGAGAGAGAGAGAGAGAGAGCAACAACAAGATAACCAGGAGGTGAATTACTTAGAGATTACTAAAGCGTGGTCCCCGGTACACAACCACCGACACTCATTATCTCTCCTTACCCAGAGTCAACAACTTAGTACCACTTTCCACCACTTGGACAATTAAAGCCAGAACTTGGGCAGTTAAGTCCAGAACTTGGACAGTTAAGGCCAGAACTTGGACAGTTAAGGCTAGAACGTGAGCAGGTAAGACTAGAACTTGAGCAGTTAAGACAAGAACTTGGACAATTAAGGCTAGAACTTGAACAGTTAAGGCCAGAAGTTGGAAAATTAAGGCTAAAACTTGGACATTTAAGGATAGCATTTGCAAAACTAAAGCCAGAACTTGGACAATTAAGGTCAGAACTTGGACTGTTAAGGCCAGAACTTGGACAGTTAAGACCAGAACTTGGACAATTAAGGTCAGAACTTGAACAATTAAGGTCAGAACTTGGACAATTAAGGTCAGAACTTGGACAATTAAGGTCAGAATTTGGACAATTAAGGCCAGAACTGGGCCAGTAATTGCACTTTTTTCTTCTTAAAAAACAGAGGTTAGTTATGAGGTTAAGGTCTCTGCTAAAGTGATGGACCGCTGTACCAAGGCAGGGAAGGCACTTTTGATAGTGATGAACCGCTGTACCAAGGCAGGGAAGGCACTTTTGATAGTGATGAACCGCTGTACCAAGGCAGGGAAGGCACTTTTGATAGTGATGAACCGCTGTACCAAGGCAGGGAAGGCACTTTTGATAGTGATGAACCGCTGTACCAAGGCAGGGAAGGCACTTTTGATAGTGATGGACCACGGTACCAAGGCGGACTGAAAGATTTCTGTGTGTTTCTCCTACATATTTCTTGGGACAGTATCCACAGGGGATGGTGTAGACGCCTGCTGTAGAAGTTAGAGGTGTGGGGCTACACCATCCACAGGTGTGGGGCTACACCATCCACAGGTGTGAGGTGTGGGGCTACACCATCCCCTGTGGATACTGTCCCAAGAAATATATAGGGGAAACAAGTAGAAATCTTATAGTTCCTAAAAACCAGGGAACATTGTAACAATAACAACCAGGGAACATCGTAACAATAACAACCAGGGAACACCGTAACAATAACAACCAGGAGTCCACCATAACAATATAAACCAGGGAGCACCGTAACAATAACAGACAGGGGCCACCGTGACAATAAAGCTAGGGAATACCGTAACAATAGCAGCCAGGAGTCCAACGTGACCATAAAAATCAGGGAACACCGTAACAATATCCACCAGGGGGCCACCGTGACAATAACAACCAGGGAACACCGTGAAAATAAGGGAGAGTCGCCGCAGCCAGGAAGAACATTCACAAATCTTCCCGCCACCACACTAATATTTACGAGAGGTATAAGAGAAAATAGTGCTACTGTTGTATTACACTGTATCGTGTTGTTGTTGTGGAGTGTAGGGCCACTCACATGCTACACCGTATCGTGTTGTTGGGGAGTATAGGGCCACTGACATGTTACACCGTATCCCGTTGTTGTTGTTGGGGAGTACAGAGCCACTCACATGCTACACCGTATCGCGTTGTTGTTGTTGGGGAGTATAGGGTCACTGACATGCTACCGTATCATGTTGTCGGGGAGTATAGGACGACTGACATGCTACACCGTATCTTGTTGTTGTGGGGAAGTATAGGGCCACTGACATGCTACACCGTATCATGTTGTTGTTGTTTGGGAGTATAGGGTCACTGACATGTTACTGTATCATGTCGGGGAGTATAGGGAGACTGACATGATACACCGTATCTTGTTGTTGTTGGGGAGTACAGGGCCACTGACATGCTACACCGTATCATGTTGTCAGGGAGTATAGGGCCACTCACATGCTACACCGTATCGTGTTGTTGGGGAGTATAGGGCCACTCACATGCTACACCGTATCGTGTTGTTGTTGTTGTTGGGGAGTATAGGGCCACTCACATGCTACACCGTATCGTGTTGTTGTTGTTGGGGAGTATAGGGCCACTCACATGATACACCGTATCGAGCCTATTATCATGAACCTTCAATATGGACCCATGGTAAAGATGAGCTGCCCTCGTCAGTAGTGATTACCTTCCATTTCTCAGAATGCTGTATAACCCTTGTAAAGTTTAGAGCTTCCCTCGTACTCTAACTTTAATAATTCGCATTACCAGAGCTCTAGATATTATCTGAAGGAAGCTAGAGATCTAGATATTACTCTGAAGGAAGCTAGAGCTCTAGATATTACTCTGGAGGAAGCTAGATTTCTAGATATTACTCTGGAGGAAGCTAGATCTCTAGATATTACACTGAAGGAAACTAGAACTCTAGATATTACTCTGGAGGAAGCTAGATTTCTAGATATTACTCTAGAGGAAGCTAGAGCTCTAGATATTACTCTGGAGGAAGCTAGAGCTCTAGATATTACTCTGAAGAAAACTAGAGCTCTAGATATTACTCTGGAGGAAGCTCGCCCGTCTCTTCAACTCTGCCATGTCAGTCCTGAGGGCTTGTCAGGAGTCTGCTGCGGCCACGGGAGGCAGCTGCGGCCACGGGAGGCAGCTGAATGTTGATCATACTCAACTGATCCTCATATGATGCACACGGATCCTCATATGAAGATACGTGTCAAGATACACTTGAAAATTGAGACACTTATGCAACATATGGGAATCTTTATTAAGAAAACGTTTCGCCACACAGTGGCTTCGTCAGTCCTTACACCTTTCTGCTTTGCATTGGACTGATGAAGCCACTGTGGGGCGAAACGTTTCCTTAATAAAGATTCCCATATGTTGCATAAGTGTCTCAATCTTCAACTGCAACACCATTGATCACACAAGATACACTTACATATTTACTGCCAAGCACAAGTCCCTCATCTACCGCCGTCAGGGGATGCCCGGTTATAACTCGCCACCAACTTGGCCGGGAGAAAGTAGCAGCCGACGTTTCGACCCGCGAGCTGAGAATGGTTCAGAAGCAACTGGCGAAACATCGCACGCAACCTTTTTTTTCGTATCCTCATTGCGTGTGTGCGTGTTGCTCTCAGATGTTGTGAGTTGTGTGCGTGTTGCTCTCAGATGTTGTGAGTTGTGTGCGTGTTGCTCTCAGATGTTGTGAGTTGTGTGTGTGTTGCTCTCAGATGTTGTGAGTTGTGTGTGTTGCTCTCAGATGTTGTGAGTTGTG
>WNWK01002988.1:35000-80000 GCA_009830355.1 Cherax destructor
CAGGCCTTATGGTGGATCAGGGTCTGATCAACCAGGCTGTTACTGCTGGCCGCACGCAAACTGACATACGAACCACAGCCTGGTTGGTCAGGTACTGAGTTTAGGTGCCTGTCCAGTGCCTTCTTGAAGACAGCCAGGGGTCTATTGGTAATCCCCCTTATGTATGCTGGGAGGCAGTTGAACAGTCTTGGCCCCTGACACTTATTGTGTTGTCTCAGTGTACTCGTGGCGCCCCTGCTTTTCATTGGGGAAATGTTGCATCTCCTGCCGAGTCTTTTGCTTTCATAGGGAGTGATTTTCGTGTGCAAGTTTGGTACTAATCCCTCTAGGATTATCCAAGTGTATATTATCATGTATCTCTCTCGCCTGCGTTCCAGGGAATACAGATCAAGGACCTTCAACTGTTCCCAGTAATTTAGGTGCCTTATCGTACTTATGTGCGCCGTGAAAGTTCTTTGTACACTCTCCAGGTCAGCAATTTCGCCAGCCATGAAGGGACGAGTTAGTGTACAGCAGTATTCCAGCCTAGAGAGAACAAGAGATTTGAAGAGAATCATCATGGGCTTGGCGGTCCTAGTTTTGAAGGTTCTCTTTATCCACCCTATCATTTTCCTAGCAGATGTGGTAGATACATTGTTGTGGTCTTTGAAGGCGAGATCCTTTGACATTATCACTCCCAGGTCATTCACATTATTTTTTTTGCTCTATTGTCGTATACCCTGATATATTTTTAATTTCCTCAAGTTTTAAATATATGAGTAGCTGAAATTTCTCTTCATTGAACTTCATATTGTTTTCAGCGGCCCATTTAAAGATTTGGTTTATGTCTGCTTGGAGTCTTGCAGTGTCTTCGATGGAGGTCACTGTCATGGCAATCCAGGTGTCATCCGCAAAGGAAGACACGGCACTGTGGCTTATATCCCTGTATATGTCCGATATGAGGATGATTAACAGAATGGGAGCGAGTACTGTGCCTTGTGGAACAAAGCTTTTCACTGTAGCTGCCTCGGACTGTACTCTGTTTACTCTTACTCTTTGTGTTCTATTTGTCAGGAAGTTATAGATCCATCTACCAACTTTTCCTGTTATTCCTTTATCAAGCATTTTGTGTGCTATTACACCATGGGTGTAGTGCAAGTGTGGGTAATGCAGGTGTGGGTAGTGCAAGTGTGGGTAGTGCAGGTGTGGGTAGTGCAGGTGTGGGTAGTGCAAGTGTGGGTAGTGCAAGTGTGGGTAGTGCAAGTGTGGGTAGTGCAGGTGTGGGTAGTGCAAGTGTGGGTAGTGCAAGTGTGGGTAGTGAAGGTGTGGGTAGTGCAAGTGTGGTTGGTGCAGGTGTGAGTAGTGCAGGTGTGGGTAGTGCAGGTGTGGGTAGTGCAGGTGTGGGTAGTGCAATAAAGACACGCTGACAGACACGGCGAGTAAAGCACAGCAGACAGTCAAGAGCAGATGACAGACACTGACAGACAGTGACAGTAAAGACACAGCTGACAGACACTGAAGTAAAGCACATGGACAGGACACTGACAGTAAAGACAGCACTGACAGATGGGAGTGACAGTAAGACACAGCTGACAGACACTGACAGTAAAGACAACTGACAGACGGATCAGTAAAGACATCGTTGAAGACACTGACAGTAAAGACACCCTGACAGACACTGACAGTAAAGACACACTGTCAGACACTGACAGTAAAGAACACTGACAGACACTGACAGTAAAGACACACTGACAGACACTGACAGTAAAGACACACTGACAGACACTGACAGTAAAGACACACTGACAGACACTGACAGTAAAGACACGTTGACAGACACTGACAGTAAAGACACCCTGACAGACACTGACAGTAAAGACACACTGACAGACACTGACAGTAAAGACACACTGACAGACACTGACAGTAAAGACACACTGACAGACACTGACAGTAAAGACACACTGACAGACACTGACAGTAAAGACACGTGACAGACACTGACAGTAAAGACACGTGACAGACACTGACAGTAAAGACACCTGACAGACACTGACAGTAAGACACACTGCAGACACTGACAGTAAAGACACACTGACAGACACTGATAGTAAAGACACACTGACAGACACTGACAGTAAAGACACGTGACAGACACTGACAGTAAAGACACCTGACAGACACTGACAGTAAAGACACACTGACAGACACTGACAGTAAAGACACACTGAAGACACTGACAGTAAAGACACACTGACAGACACTGACAGTAAAGACACGTTGACAGACACTGACAATAAAGACACCCTGACAGACACTGACAGTAAAGACACACTGTCAGACACTGACAGTAAAGACACACTGACAGACACTGACAGTAAAGACACACTGACAGACACTGACAGTAAAGACACACTGACAGACACTGACAGTAAAGACACGTTGACAGACACTGACAGTAAAGACACCCTGACAGACACTGACAGTAAAGACACACTGACAGACACTGACAGTAAAGACACACTGACAGACACTGACAGTAAAGACACACTGACAGACACTGACATAAAGACACTGACAGACATGCAGTAAAGACACCTGACAGACCTGACAGTAAATACAACTGTCAGAACTGCAATAAGACACCTGAAGACCTGACGTAAGACATGACAGCACTGACAGTAAGACACATGACACGAGAGTAAAGACAGTGACAGTAACTGACAGTAAAGAACTGAATAACTGACAGTAAGAACATGACAAACTGACAGTAAATGAACATGACAGACTGACAGTAAGACACACTGACAGACACTGACAGTAAAGACATGACAGACATCCGTCACATCTTCCGTCATTGTTAAAGGCTTCAAAGAATAATGAATGAATCCCTAAATTTATTGTGACTAATTTTGGAATGACGGTAGGAGAATGATAATGACGGTAGGAGAATGATAATGACGGTAGGAGAATGATAATGACGGTAAGAGAATGATAATGACGGTAGGAGAATGATAATGACGGTAGAAGAATGATAATGACGGTAGGAGAATGATAATGACAGTAGGAGAATGATAATGACGGTAGGAGAATGATAATGACGAGAGGAGAATGATAATGACGAGAGGAGAATGATAATGACGAGAGGAGAATGATAATGACGAGAGGAGAATGATAATGACGAGAGGAGAATGACAATGACGAGAGGAGAATGATAATGACGGTAGGAGAATGATAATGACGGTAGGAGAATGATAATGACGAGAGGAGAATGATAATGACGGTAGGAGAATGATAATGACGGTAGGAGAATGATAATGACGGTAGGAGAATGATAATGACGGAGGAGAATGATAATGACGGTAGGAGAATGATAAGACTAAGAATGTAACTGAGAGGAGAATGATAATGACGGTATGAGAATGATAATGACGGTAGGAATGATAATGACGGTAGGAATGATAATGACGATAGGAAATGATAATGACGGTAGGAGAATGTAATGACGGATAGGATAATGATAATGACAGGAGTGAATGACGGTATGAGAATGATAATGACGGAGGAGAATGATAATGACGATAGAGAATGATAATGACGGAAGATAATGATAATGACGGTAGGATAATGATAATGACGATAGGAGAATGATAATGACGGTAGGAGAATGATAATGACGATAGGAGAATAATAATGACGGTAAGATAATGATAATGACGGTAGGAGAATGATAATGACGATAGGAGAATGATAATGACGGTAGGAGAATGATAATGACGGTAGGAGAATGATAATGACGGGAGGAGAATGATAATGACGATAGGAGAATGATAATGACGGTAGGAGAATGATAATGACGGTAGGATAATGATAATGACGGTAGGAGAATGATAATGACGGTAGGAGAATGATAATGACGGTAGGAGAATGATAATGACGGGAGGAGAATGATAATGACGGGAGGAGAATGATAATGACGGTAGGATAATGATAATGACCGTATGATAATGACGGTAGGAGAATGATAATGACGGTAGGAGAATGATAATGACGGAAGGAGAATGATAATGACGATAGGAGAATGATAATGACGATAGGAGAATGATAATGACGGTAGGAGAATGATAATGAAGGAAGGAGAATGATAATGACGGGAGGAGAATGATAATGACGATAGGAGAATTATAATGACGATAGGAGAATGATAATGACGGTAGGAGAATGATAATGACGGTAGGAGAATGATAATGACGGTAGGAGAATGATAATGACGGGAGGAGAATGATAATGACGGGAGGAGAATGATAATGACGATAGGATAATGATAATGACGGTAGGCGAATGATAATGACGGTAGGAGAATGATAATGACGGTAGGAGAATGATAATGACGGTAGGAGAATGATAATGACGATAGGATAATCATAATGACGGTAGGCGAATGATAATGACGGTAGGAGAATGATAATGACGGTAGGAGAATGATAATGACGGTAGGAGAATGATAATGACGGTAGGAGAATGATAATGACGGTAGGAGAATGATAATGACGGGAGGAGAATGATAATGACGGGAGGAGAATGATAATGACGGGAGGAGAATGATGATGACGGGAGGAGAATGATGATGACGGGAGGAGAATGATAATGACGGGAGGAGAATGATCATGACGGGAGGAGAATGATCATGACGGGAGGAGAATGATAATGACGGGAGGAGAATGATGATGACGGGAGGAGAATGATGATGACGGGAGGAGAATGCTGTAGCAGCGTCGGGAAGACTGACATGTCTTCAGGGAGGCGCCTGGCCTCCCAACTGACCAATTATTGTCGTTATATTTAAGGGAGAAGCAGGAAATCACCCCCCCAGGTCGTAGTGCCTTTGGGGGAGGGTTGCACCGAGGAGGGGGGGGGGATGCCAACTCTAACACCTTGGATGACGAGTATATGATTGAAGTTGCCATGGCAACTAGGCGGCGTCCCTGGCTCAGCTGACTGACTGTAAACAAACCCTGCGGTCGGGATGGGGGTTGGGGGGTTGAGTCTTACCTGTGATGCTGAAGGGATCTTAATCCAAGGTATTGGAGCTACCCTTCCCTGAATTATATCTGCGTATCTGCTCTCAAAATGAAGACCAGTATTCCAAACATTGTACAACGTATTATTATTATTATCGTGGATGAGCGCTAAACCCGTATGACTGTCACCACTACTGTACCAGCAGACACTTAGCACGGGAGCATCATGACTGTCACCACTACTGTACCAGCAGACACTTAGTACGGGAACATCATGACTGTCACCACTACTGAACCAGCAGACACTTAGCACGGGAGCATCATGACTGTCACCACTACTGTACCAGCAGACACTTAGTACGGGAACATCATGACTGTCACCACTACTGTACCAGCAGACACTTAGTACGGGAACATCATGACTGTCACCACTACTGAACCAGCAGACACTTAGTACGGGAACATCATGACTGTCACCACTACTGAACCAGCAGACACTTAGTACGGGAACATCATGACTGGCACCACTACTGAACCAGCAGACACTTAGTACGGGAACATCATGACTGTCACCACTACTGTACCAGCAGACACTTAGTACGGGAACATCATGACTGTCACCACTACTGTACCAGCAGACACTTAGTACGGGAACATCATGACTGTCACCACTACTGAACCAGCAGACACTTAGTACGGGAACATCATGACTGGCACCAATACTGAACCAGCAGACACTTAGCACGGGAACAGCATGACTGTCACCACTACTGAACCAGCAGACACTTAGTACGGGAACATCATGACTGTCACCACTACTGAACCAGCAGACACTTAGTACGGGAACATCATGACTGTCACTACTACTGTACCAGCAGACACTTAGTACGGGAACATCATGACTGTCACCACTACTGTACCAGCAGACACTTAGCACGGGAGCATCATGACTGTCACCACTACTGTACCAGCAGACACTTAGTACGGGAACATCATGACTGTCACCACTACTGAACCAGCAGACACTTAGTACGGGAACATCATGACTGTCACCACTACTGTACCAGCAGACACTTAGTACGGGAACATCATGACTGTCACCACTACTGAACCAGCAGACACTTAGTACGGGAACATCATGACTGGCACCACTACTGAACCAGCAGACACTTAGCACGGGAGCATCATGACTGTCACCACTACTGTACCAGCAGACACTTAGTACGGGAACATCATGACTGTCACCACTACTGTACCAGCAGACACTTAGTACGGGAACATCATGACTGTCACCACTACTGAACCAGCAGACACTTAGTACGGGAACATCATGACTGTCACCACTACTGTACCAGCAGACACTTAGTACGGGAACATCATGACTGTCACCACTACTGAACCAGCAGACACTTAGTACGGGAACATCATGACTGGCACCACTACTGAACCAGCAGACACTTAGTACGGGAACATCATGACTGTCACAACTACTGAACCAGCAGACACTTAGCACGGGAACATCATGACTGTCACCACTACTGAACCAGCAGACACTTAGCACGGGAACATCATGACTGGCACCACTACTGAACCAGCAGACACTTAGTACGGGAACATCATGACTGTCACCACTACTGAACCAGCAGACACTTAGCACGGGAACATCATGACTGTCACCACTACTGAACCAGCAGACACTTAGCACGGGAACATCATGACTGTCACCACTACTGAACCAGCAGACACTTAGCACGGGAACATCATGACTGTCACCACTACTGAACCAGCAGACACTTAGCACGGGAACATCATGACTGTCACCACTACTGAACCAGCAGACACTTAGCACGGGAACATCATGACTGTCACCACTACTGTACCAGCAGACACTTAGCACGGGAACATCATGACTGTCACCACTACTGTACCAGCAGACACTTAGCACGGGAGCATCATGACTGTCACCACTACTGTACCAGCAGACACTTAGCACGGGAATATCATGACTGTCACCACTACTGTACCAGCAGACACTTAGCACGGGAACATCATAACTGTCACCACTACTGTACCAGCAGACACTTAGCACGGGAGCATCATGACTGTCACCACTACTGTACCAGCAGACACTTAGCACGAGAACACCATGACTGTCACCACTACTGTACCAGCAGACACTTAGCACGAGAACATCATGACTGTCACCACTACTGTACCAGCAGACACTTAGCACGGAAACATCATGACTGTCACCACTACTGTACCAGCAGACACTTAGTACAGGAACATCATGACTGTCACCACTACTGAACCAGCAGACACTTAGTACAGGAACATCATGACTGTCACCACTACTGTACCAGCAGACACTTAGCACGGGAACATCATGACTGTCACCACTACTGTACCAGCAGACACTTAGCACGGGAACATCATGACTGTCACCACTACTGAACCAGCAGACACTTAGCACGGGAGCATCATGACTGTCACCACTACTGAACCAGCAGACACTTAGCACGGGAACATCATGACTGTTACCACTACTGTACCAGCAGACACTTAGCACGGGAACATCATGACTGTCACCACTACTGTACCAGCAGACACTTAGCACGGGAACATCATGACTGTCACCACTACTGTACCAGCAGACACTTAGCACGGGAATATCATGACTGTCACCACTACTGTACCAGCAGACACTTAGCACGGGAACATCATAACTGTCACCACTACTGTACCAGCAGACACTTAGCACGGGAGCATCATGACTGTCACCACTACTGTACCAGCAGACACTTAGCACGGGAACTTCATGACTGTCACCACTACTGTACCAGCAGACACTTAGCACGGGAACATCATGACTGGCACCACTACTGTACCAGCAGACACTTAGCACGGGAACATCATGACTGGCACCACTACTGTACCAGCAGACACTTAGCACGGGAACATCATGACTGTCACCACTACTGTACCAGCAGACATTTAGCACGGGAGCATCATGACTGTCACCACTACTGTACCAGCAGACACTTAGCACGGGAACATCATGACTGTCACCACTACTGTACCAGCAGACACTTAGCACGGGAACATCATGACTGTCACCACTACTGTACCAGCAGACACTTAGCACGGGAGCATCATGACTGGCACCACTACTGTACCAGCAGACACTTAGCACGGGAGCATCATGACTGTCACCACTACTGTACCAGCAGACACTTAGCACGGGAACATCATGACTGTCACCACTACTGTACCAGCAGACACTTAGCACGGGAACATCATGACTGGCACCACTACTGTACCAGCAGACACTTAGCACGGGAGCATCATGACTGTCACCACTACTGAACCAGCAGACACTTAGCACGGGAACATCATGACTGTCACCACTACTGTACCAGCAGACACTTAGCACGGGAACATCATGACTGTCACCACTACTGAACCACTATGACACAATTACAGAGGCGTTGAAAGAAAATCAAAACACAGATGTGGTGTACATGAACTCTGCAAAGGTATTCGAGAATTGTGAACATGGGTTGATTGTACACAAAGTAATTCAGACAGGTATAATGGAGAAAGTAGGTAAATGAATATTTAACTTTCTGACAGACATAACACAAAGAGTAGTAGTAAACAGAGCAAAATCCATCATTAGCAAAGTAAAAAGTTCAGTACACCAAGGCACTGTCCTGGAGCCTCTACTGTTTCCTATTCTCACAGCAGAGATAAAAACACTCACCATATGATACTAAAATAAACACGAAAATCACCTCTGTATAAGACTCTGACAAACTGGAACACGATATAAGCAGAGTCTTGCAGTGGAGAACTACATGACGTTCAGTGGGGACAAGTTTCAGCTGCTTAGGTATAGAAAAAATAGAGAACTCAAAAGCGACACTGTATACAAAACACAAGAAGATCATTAAAAAGAACGAAAGAAACAAGAGAAGGACCTGGGAGCATTAATGTCAGCTGACCTTTCGTTTGAGCAACACAATACCGCAAATATGAAAACTGTATACAATACTGGCAAGTATATGTCAGACCATGGAGCTGCTCTTCTCCAAGCTGAGGGACTGACCACCTCAAACATACTACTTCTCCAAGCTGAGGGACTGACCACCTCAAACATACTACTTCTCCAAGCTGAGGGACTGACCACCTCAAACATACTACTTCTCCAAGCTGAGGGACTGACCACCTCAAACATACTACTTCTCCAAGCTGAGGGACTGACCACCTCAAACATACTACTCTCCAAGCTGAGGACTGACCACCTCAAACATACTACTCTCCAAGCTGATGGACTGACCACCTCAAACATACTACTTCTCCAAGCTGATGGACTGACCACCTCAAACATACTACTTCTCCAAGCTGAGGGACTGACCACCTCAAACATACTACTTCTCCAAGCTGATGGACTGACCACCTCAAACATACTACTTCTCCAAGCTGATGGACTGACCACCTCAAACATACTACTTCTCCAGGCTGAGGGACTGACCACCTCAAACATACTACTTCTCCAAGCTGATGGACTGACCACCTCAAACATACTACTTCTCCAGGCTGAGGGACTGACCACCTCAAACATACTACTTCTCCAAGCTGATGGACTGACCACCTCAAACATACTACTTCTCCAAGCTGATGGACTGACCACCTCAAACATACTACTTCTCCAAGCTGAGGGACTGACCACCTCAAACATACTACTTCTCCAAGCTGATGGACTGACCACCTCAAACATACTACTTCTCCAAGCTGAGGGACTGACCACCTCAAACATACTACTTCTCCAGGCTGAGGGACTGACCACCTCAAACATACTACTTCTCCAAGCTGATGGACTGACCACCTCAAACATACTACTTCTCCAAGCTGAGGGACTGACCACCTCAAACATACTACTTCTCCAGGCTGAGGGACTGACCACCTCAAACATACTACTTCTCCAAGCTGAGGGACTGACCACCTCAAACATACTACTTCTCAAGGCTGAGGGACTGACCACCTCAAACATACTACTTCCCCAAAGGGCTGAGGGACTGACCACCTCAAACATACTACTTCTCCAAGCTGAGGGACTGACCACCTCAAACATACTACTTCTCCAAGCTGAGGGACTGACCACCTCAAAAACTACTTCAAGGTTGATGCATTAATCATATATTTTTTGATCTCGCCTCTACTTCTCCTGTCTCCTTATTTATTCTCCTCTGTAGTGGACTGAAGAAGCCTACTGTCCAGGCGAAACTTTCAACAATAATGATACCCAACTGTGTCTTACCCGTCAACAATAAGGCAAATGTCACGATGACCAGGAAAATCCCGGTATATATATATATATATATATATATATATATATATATATATATATATATAAAAATTTATATACACTAGAGAGGAGAGATACGTAATATATACATGGAAAGTACCTGGAAGCCTCGTCACAAGTCCCAGATCTGCACACTGCGATGACAACATACAGGAGTCTAAATTTTGGTCAAGACTTCACAGTAAGTGGAAAAAAGGACACTTATGGACTGTTAAGGACTTTTCTTGAAGGAAATGTTTCGCCACGAGTGTCGAAACATATGAAGTCACATCTTGTCTGTATCAACACTCAGTTTACTGTAACACTTTACATATTTCTAGATGTGAAATTATTCGTGATTTTTTTTTGTGTGTGCGTGTGTGTGGCCTGGTGTTGCTTGAAGTCGGTTTTGTCTGGATGTCACAGAGAGCGGCGGGAGGCTGCGGCTCTCTGTGTCTTCCATGAGTTACTCTCAAATACATCCCACTGAATCTTTAAGTCGTGTCAAGAGTAAGTTCCTCGCCTCCACCATTCTTACTTCTGATGGGGTGTCGAGGAGGTTTTGTTCCCCTCTCACAAGCCGGTCCTGGGCCAGGCTCAGGCCCTCTAGTTTGTGTTCTTCTTAATCTCGTGTTCTTAGTTCTGTGTTCTTGCAGATGTCTGCCACTTGTCATCTCTTCCTTACCGTACAACTGTGTTATCATCACTGCTCAACACAGTATGACCAAGATATTCCCACCTCAACACCCATACTCTTATAGGTCTCGATGAACTCACTACACAGTTTGAAGGGTAGATACGATAGGCCCCAAGAGGTCAGAGACCAGCAACTCTCGTGCAAGGAGGCGAGGTTAGTAAGAGCCTGGGCTTTAGGGCAGACCGCAATCCGCAAGGCAGCACTCTTATTGCGTGGTCTTGACGCCTTCGACCAGTTCACTGCGCGAGTACCAGTATGTACACGCACGCACACACACACACACACACGCACACACACGCACACACACACACACACACACGGGCCTATACCTATATTTACATACAAGTATCATCTGTGAAAGGAGTTATCAGAACTACAATGAATGTTCGCGGAGTCGCCACCGCCAATATTTTTGAAAATGATTGCGAGTGTGGTGCGCTAATGAGAAGTGTGGGTGGGTGTGGGCGGGTGTGGGCGGCCCTGGAGGTATCCCTGGCATAGCGGGCCTCAACAACTGAGTCTTCCAAAACATCAGTTCAAACAATAGATTCTCATTTGCGGGCCACAATGGGCGCACCATTGCCTGGCCGCTGCCTGCTGCTGCTGCACGTCACCGCTGGCCGCTGCCTGCTGCTGCACGTCACCGCTGCGTATGCCCACGCTCCAGGTCGTCCCGGATAATACATTGTTTTATTGATTGGCGTCCGTCTGAGGCTGGCATCCCGGGCCACGGTGTTCCCTCATTAAGCTGCAGACCAGGTCACCACCACTGCTGCTGCTGCAGACCAGGTCACCACCACTGCTGCTGCTGCAGACCAGGTCACCACCACTGCTGCTGCTGCAGACCAGGTCACCACCACCACTGCTGCTGCTGCAGACCAGGTCACCACCACCACCACTGCTGCTGACCAGGTCACCACCACCACCACTGCTGCTGCAGACCAGGTCACCACCACCACCACTGCTGCTGCAGACCAGGTCACCACCACTGCTGCTGCTGCAGACCAGGTCACCACCACCACTGCTGCTGCTGCAGACCAGGTCACCACCACCACCACTGCTGCAGACCAGGTCACCACCACCACCACTGCTGCTGCAGACCAGGTCACCACCACCACCACTGCTGCTGCTGCTGCTGCTGCTGCTGCTGCTGCTGCTGCTGCAGACCAGGTCACCACTACCACCACCACTGCTGCTGCAGACCACGTCACCACCACCACCACTGCTGCTGCTGCTGCTGCTGCTGCTGCTGCTGCTGCTGCTGCTGCAGACCAGGTCACCACCACCACCACTGCTGCTGCTGCTGCTGCTGCTGCTGCTGCTGCTGCTGCAGACCACGTCACCACCACCACCACTGCTGCTGCTGCTGCTGCTGCTGCTGCTGCAGACCAGGTCACCACTACCACCACCACTGCCGTAGACCAGGTCACCAGCACCACCAGCACCACTACCACCACCACTGCTGCAGACCAGGTCACAGCGGGGACGGGGGCGCCGCCCCTACACTCCTAAAACACATGCCAGGGATATGACCCTAAGAACCTGGGTGTAGTACTGGAGACGTAGGTGTTAGTCTACTTACACCTGCTGCCTCTGTTAAATAGCAACTGTTACCTAGCAGCTGTTAATTAGCAACTGTTACCTAGCAACAGTTAACTAGCAACTATTACCTAGCAACTGTTACCTAGCAACTGTTACCTAGCAACTGTTACCTAGCAACTATTACCTATCAACTGTTACCTAACAACTATTACCTAGCAACTGTTACCTAGCAACTGTTACCTAGCAACTGTTACCTAGCAGCTGTTAATTAGCAAATGTTAACTAGCAACTGTTACCTACCAACTGTTACCTACCAACTATTACCTAGCAACTGTTACCTACCAACTATTACCTAACGACTCTTACCTAGCAACTCTTACCTAGCAACTATTACCTAGGAACTGTTACCTAGCAACTGCTACATAGAAATTGTTACCTAGGAAGTATTACCTAAGAACTGTTACCAAGGAACAGTTACCTAGGAACTGCTATATAACAACTGTTACCTAGGAACTATTACCTAGGAACTGTTACCTAGGAACTGTTTCCTAGGAACTGTTATCTGGAGTATACCTGGAGAGGGTTTCGGGGGTCAACGCCCCCGCGGCCCGGTCTGAGATCAGGCCTCGTGGTGGATCAGGATCTGATCAACCAGGCTGTTACTGCTGGCAGCACGTAAACCGACGTAAGAACCACAGCCTTAGCAATAATTCCCCGTCTGTCCTAGGTAACTGTTACCTAGCAACTGTTACCTAGGAGCTGTTACCTAGGAATGCTTCACAGACCTAATTATGTACTCACTGGAGCGAAGGAGAGAGAGATACATGATAATATATACCTGGAAAGTACTCGAGGGTCTGGTCCCAAATCTGTACACTGCCATAACAACATACTGGAGTGAGAGATGTGGGAGGAAGTGCAAGATAAACCAAGTAAAAAGCAGGGAGTCCCCGTGGTCAGAATCAACCAAGCACCCCTGTTACCTAACAATAAGTCTCCTAGCACCCCTGTTACCTAGCAATAAGTCTCCTAGCACCCCTGTTACCTAGCAATAAGTCTCCTAACACCCCTGTTACCTAGCAATCTCCTAGCACCCCTGTTACCTAGCAATCTCCTAGCACCCCTGTTACCTAGTAATAAGTTGATGCCCAGGAGCTGTGGGGAGGGAATCTAAGGACCAAGATGGGAATAAGACAAACTGGAGAACTTTTTTTACTAACTCCTCTGGGTCGCTGTAGTTCTTCTTCCTCCTCCTCCTCCTCCTCCTCCTCTTCTTCTTCTTCTTCTTCTTCTTCTTGTATGCCAGCAGTGTCTCCTTTTTGGAGGAAGGAGAAAGTCAGATCATCTACGTTGCCTTGTCTAGGCTAACTGCTAGTTAACTTACACTTACACTAAAAACCAGGGCCGGGTCAACCAGGCTGTTGCTGCCCTACATATCCATCACAGCTTGGTTGATCTGGCACCTGGTGAAGATACTTGTCCAGTTTCCTCTTGAAGACTTGAACACTTGTTCCAGCAGTGTTTCTGATATATTCTGGTAAGATGTTGAATAAATAGTCTTGGGTCACGTATGTTGATGCAGTGTTCCCTTATTGTGCCCACCTCACTCCTGCTCTTCACTGGGTTTATCTTGCACTTCCTCCCATATATCTCACTCCAGTATGTTGTTATGGCAGTGTACAGATTTGGGACCAGACCGCGAGTATTTTCCAGGTATATATTATCACGTATCTCTTTCTCCTTCGCTCCAGTAAGTACATGTACGAGACTTTAAGGCGTTCCCGGTAATTTAAGTGCTTTACTGGCTGTATGTGGGCCGTCAACGTTCTCTGTATTTGTTCATGGTCTGATATTTCTCCTGCCCTGAACGGGGCCGTCAACACTGAGCAGTATTCTAAGTGAGGGAGCACTAGCGATTTGAAAAGTGTCACCAATGGCATTATTTTCCTTGTTTTGAAAGTTCTCAATACCCACCCCGTCATCTTCCTGGCTGTCGTGATCTTTGTCTTGTTATGTTCTTTAAAAGAAAGGTCAGCTGACATAATTATTCCCAGGTCTTTTACGTGTTCCTTTCGTTATATTTGGTGATCCTCTTGAGTTTTGTATACAGTGTTCCTTTTGAGTTCTTCATTCTTTCCACACCTCAGCAGCTGCAACTTATCACCATTGAACGTCATGTTGTTCTCCACTGACCACTGGAAAACAATGTTTACATATTTCTGTAATTTTTCAGTGTCTTCTACCGTAGTGACTTTCATGCTTATTTTAGTGTCATTTGCAAATGTTACAAAACTGTGACGGGTGTTTATATCTATGTCTGCTATGAGGAAGAGAAACAGCAAAGATGCCAGGACAGTGCCTTGGGGAACTGAGCTTTTTACCTCGCTGATGCTGGATTTTACTCTGTTTACTACTACCTTTTGTGTTCTGTGTAATTCCTATGGCCCTCATTTTGTGCGCAATCACCCCTTGATAACATTTGTCAAACGCCTTTGCAAAATCTGTGTAAATCACATCTGCATTTGGTTGCCTTCCAACGCCTCAGTAATTCTGTCATAATGGTTCAGCAGCTGTGACAGGCATGATCGTCCTGCTTTAAAGCCATGCTGGTTTGGGTCATGCCGGTTGTGCTGGTCCATGAAATTTGTAATGTGCCGTCTCATCACTCTTTCGATTTTTATGATGTGAGAAGTTAGGACTACTGGTCTGTAATTTTTAGCTAGTGCTCTACTACCTCCCTTATGCAAAGGAGCTATGTCTGCACTCTTCAAGGTCTCCGGTTTTACACTCGCACTAACAACCTTACACTCACTGATACACATACTACTACTAACCTCACTACACCTCACACCACTAACACCAATTACAATGGTCCTTACATGAACCAATGTAATTGTTCAGAGGTTGTGCAAGTCCCTTAGCAGTGGTTCCAGACCTGACGGGTCAAACAAGGCTTTAAGAAACACTGTACCAGTGTCTCCATCCAGTGCTGCATCAACCAGCCTGTGACGGCCAGTGGACCACCACAATCATCAACAACAATTCGTCAACTGTATTATTACCACTACTACCAAAATCATCAACAATAATTCATCAACTCCATCACCACCACTACTGGCACAATCATCAACCACCATTCATCAACTGCAGCACCACCACTACCGTCACCACCACCATCAGCAACAACAATTCATCACAGTTCCACTCCATCGTTGACGTCATTAAGTCTTGAGAAAATACTTGACACTGTACTCTCAATCACCAGCCATCAATTACAGAAGAGCGTGCAATAGGGCCTCTAAAATGCGTTATTTTATTTGCGTATGATCTCATACGCAAATGCTCTTCATTGCTTGTGTTACCTAGAGGGTACCTGGAGGGCGTTCCGGGGGTCAGCGCCCCCGCGGCCCGGTCGCAGACCAGGTCTCGTCGGTGGATAGACTGATCAATCAGTACGTTGTGTAGTCTGGTGGGGATGCCGGTCTAACTTACTATCTCATGCACAGATGACAGGTAAATCTTACATCTGCAGTATTTACATTTTTTATTGTTAGACCTGGTCCGGGACGGTGCCGCGGGGGGCGCTGACCCCCAGAAAACATCCTTGAAGTATCCTTCAGGAGACGCCTGAGAGACAAAGCCAGAGATAATGAGACAGAGTTAAAAAAAAAATGGGGTGGTAGGGGAAGTGGAATATTCAAATGGCATCAGGAAGAAATCCAAATTTTCTTCCTTGAAGCCTTTATCCACTTCTCCGAGGCCATGGGTCCCACAATTTGTACCAGAGGTGACCCCATCTTATTATATATATATATATATATATATATATATATATATATATATATATATATATATATATATATATATATATATATATATAATGAGACAGAATCATTGTACTTAACGTAATATGCTGTAATGGTGTACGTAACATAAGAGTGTACGTAGCGTAATAAGCAGTGTACGTAACGTAACAAGGAACAAGATCTCTCAAATTAGTAAGGTTATTCCTGGACTGTGCACATAAAGGTCATACATGAGAGACCTTATTGCTTTTCTGAGAACTTATCAGAGTGAGCCATCAACTTCCTCGTGTCCTCTCACGCAGCCCAGGATGATGCTATTGCTACCTTGCAACCAGTGTAGTGGCACCAGTGTGTCCTCTCACGCAGCCCAGGATGATGCTATTGCTACCTTGCAACCAGTGTAGTGGCACCAGTGTGTCCTCTCACACAGCCCAGGATGATGCTATTGCTACCTTGCAACACTGGCAACAACCAGTGTTTTTAGGTGTGGTTGCTGTCTTTACCACTGGTATGGTGTGTCAGTCACTGAATAACACTGAGTTATTGATGACCTAGAGTGGGGGGCTACCAGACGCCAACTCCCTCTCTATCTCCCTGAGTCCTTACGTCCCTAACTCCCTGTCTCCCTCTGTCCTTACGTCCCTAACTCCCTGCTTCAACTCTTTGCTTCAATTTCAACTGCATCAACATCGGTGGTCCAAGATTCTTGAGGCCCCTGCCAGGACACGTCAGAAATATTGCTGCCAAGTGCCAGATCAAGCTGGCTGTAATGCCAGCAGCAACAGCAACAGCCTGGGTGACCAGGCAATCAACAGGGAAGCCTAGGGGTGTCCCAGGCCTCACTGCAAGGGTCAAAAAAAATCTGGAAATTAGTTGTAAACACGACACAACACAACAGATATAACACAAATATAACACACGTGGAAGATATCACAATGAAACACATGGTTGCAAATATATAAAAATACCTCAGCGAAAATAGGAAATATAACCAGAGCGCTTTTATGTGCTTACACACACTGACGCTGTCAGCGATCACCATGTTGAGACCATCCTGTGAGAGACTGCAAGGTCTGCAACTGTGGCACAACCATGAGTCTGCAAGAGCATCGCCCTGAACACCGGAGTGTCCAGGAACCCAGCCAGGGACGAGGTCTGTGTGGTTGTTGACGTTCACTGCGGTGAACAACGTACAAGTTGCTCTCTTGAACAAGACGATGGTCAATGACCCCTCCCCCCCTCTCCCCCATGGCAGCCTGAGTGACGACCCCTGGGGGTCATGCCTGTACCCAGCCGTCAAGACCCCTTGGCCAATAAGTCCCTGGGGTGACCTCAGGCCCTGGGGGAGGTCAGCTGAGACCTGCCACTACCAGGGCCACACGACACTGAGTTGCACAAAGCCGATTAGGCTTGAATAGCTTGTTCAATTACGGTTATACTGCATAATTGATACTGTGCGGATGGTCGACCCGATACTTTCAGCGCTAGTGGTGGTGCGGGTGTGGCACTGCCTCTTAGCTCCAGGAGATGAGTGCCACCAGCCTCTAATATTGCATGGGAGGTCAAAACCTTAATGTCTGTGTGCTGGTCAGCCATTCTGGAGGCAGCCAGAGCAAGATTGAGGAGGATTATGTCTGATTAAGTCACAGCACTGGTGGCAGAGGTGCCAGTACTGTGGTGGAGCCAACACTGGTGGCGTTGTGGTGCCAACATTGGTGTTGTGGTGCCAACACTGGTGGTGCTGTAGTGCAACCACTTCTGCGGCTTGGTCCCAGACCAGGTAGACTGCGATGTCAAAGCAAAACATAACACACACACACGTGTGTGTTATGACTCATCCCACAGAGCCCTGACTCATCCCACAGAGCCCTGACTCATCCCACAGAGCCCTGACTCATCCCACAGAGCCCTGACCACATCAGAGCCCAGGTGAGACTACTGGTAAGCACTAAAGGAGCCTATGGCTTGAGTCGGATAACCAAAATCAGTCCAAAACGTAGCTTAAACTGCGTCTGGCCAGCATGTTTATCACCCACGCCGCTCCCCCAGGTGACTGCCGCCGCTCCCCCAGGTGACTGCCGCCGCTTCCCCAGGTGACTGCCGCCGCTCGCACACCCACGCTAAACACACACACTTGGAAAATAAGTCACGATAGGACTTCCTTACATTTTACAGTTTAGTCTAATTTACAATGCCCACAAAATGTATAACATTATTTATAAAATTATGGTTTACAATTATGTCATAGTTTATAAAATTATGGCACACTTCTCCACTATACATATTACAATGCAATACAGAACCCTGCATAACACAACATAATTGTAAATATGTCACAGAAAGGATGGGGATCAAACTCTTGGCAAGTCATTGCGTTAACCACTGCACCAAGCCGGTCTGAGTTATCCAACCAGACGTGTTTCTGTGTCTGATGAGGGTTCAGTCTTGGCTATGTTGACACTGAGGGTTCAGTCTTGGCTATGTTGACACTGAGGGTTCAGTCTTGGCTATGTTGACACTGAGGGTTCAGTCTTGGCTATGTCGACACTGAGGGTTCAGTCCTGGCTATGTCGACACTGAGGGTTCAGTCTTGGCTATGTTGACACTGAGGGTTCAGTCCTGGCTATGTTGACACTGAGGGTTCAGTCCTGGCTATGTTGACACTGAGGGTTCAGTCCTGGCTATGTTGACACTGAGGGTTCAGTCCTGGCTATGTTGACACTGAGGGTTCAGTCCTGGCTATGTTGACACTGAGGGTTCAGTCTTGGCTATGTTGACACTGAGGGTTCAGTCCTGGCTATGTTGACACTGAGGGTTCAGTCTTGGCTATGTTGACACTGAGGGTTCAGTCTTGGCTATATTGACACTGAGGGTTCAGTCCTGGCTATGTTGACACTGAGAGTTCAGTCTTGGCTATGTTGACACTGAGGGTTCAGTCTTGGCTATGTTGACACTGAGGGTTCAGTCCTGGCTATGTTGAAACTGAGGGTTCAGTCTTGGCTATGTTGACACTGAGGGTTCAGTCTTGGCTATGTTGAAACTGTGTTAACTAATGTGACATTTTATTGTTGCAATTGTGTCCTTTTACTTAACATATCGTCGGTAATACTACCAATATTAATACAATATATTGACAGTCTTTGTCTTGGCTTCATCAGTCCAATACAATGAAGAATGGTGAAGATCAGAAGGAGATTGAAGTAATCAGTCTCTCGGTCTGGAGTCCATCAATACACATGATGTATTCATATCAAGACTGAGGGACTGATTACCTCTAACTCCTGACCTTCACTAGTCTTTGTACAGGACTGATGAAGCCACTGTGGGGCGAAACGTTTCCACAATAAAGACAACCAAGTGTTGAACATGTGTCTAGGTTATCTTCTCGTTCATTATGCTGACAGTCTTTGATCTCAGTCATTATGCTGACAGTCTTTGATCTCAGTCATTATGTTGACAGTCTTTGATCTCAGTCATTATGTTGACAGTCTTTGATCTCAGTCATTATGTTGACAGTCTTTGATCTCAGTCATTATGCTGACAGTCTTTGATCTCAGTCATTATGCTGACAGTCTTTGATCTCAGTCATTATGTTGACAGTCTTTGATCTCAGTCATTATGTTGACAGTCTTTGATCTCAGTCATTATGTTGACAGTCTTTGATCTCAGTCATTATGTTGACAGTCTTTGATCTCAGTCATTATGTTGACAGTCTTTGATCTCAGTCATTATGTTGACAGTCTTTGATCTCAGTCATTATGTTGACAGTCTTTGATCTCAGTCATTATGTTGACAGTCTTTGATCTCAGTCATTATGTTGACAGTCTTTGATCTCAGTCAATATGTTGACAGTCTTGAATCTCATTCATTACGCTGACAGTCGTGAATCTCATTCATTATGCTGACAGTCGTGAATCTCATTCATTACGCTGACAGTCGTGAATCTCATTCATTATGCTGACAGTCGTGAATCTCATTCATTACGCTGACAGTCGTGAATCTCATTCATTACGCTGACAGTCGTGAATCTCATTCATTATGCTGACAGTCTCGGATCTCAGTCATTATGCTGACAGTCTCGGATCTCAGTCATTATGCTGACAGTCTCGGATCTCAGTCATTATGCTGACAGTCTTGGATCTCAGTCATTATGCTGACAGTCTCGGATCTCAGTCATTATGCTGACAGTCTTGGATCTCAGTCATTATGCTGACAGTCTTGGATCTCGGTCACTAAAGATTCACTTGGACTATCAGTCTTCAGTCTAGACGCAGGTTTATAGTCATGTCACCTACGTTATGTTCTCAGCTTATTTCAGCACGATCGTGATTTATTTGGTCCCAGTTAGGTAACGTATTTATCGTTGACGGTGAAGATGGTGAACTCAGAGACTTCGGTATTTCGCTCCTGTCTTTTGTCGTCATCAGTGTAAAGCGTCTTCTACTTTAAACAAGGCTCCGTACTGAATGCTGTTTTTGTCCTCTGTTTCACACGGGAGGAAAAAAAAAGTATTTTGGGTCTTTCAGTTTCATCTATGGCATTCTGTTCCCCGTTTCTCATCTACGGCATTCTGTTCCCCGTTTCTCATCTACGGCATTCTGTTCCCCGTTTCTCATCTATGGCATTCTCTTCCCCGTTTCTCATCTATGGCATTCTCTTCCCCGTTTCTCAACTATGGCATTCTCTTCCCAGTTTCTCAACTATGGCATTCTCTTCCCCGTTTCTCAACTATGGCATTCTCTTCCCAGTTTCTCAACTATGGCATTCTCTTCCCCGTTTCTCAACTATGGCATTCTCTTCCCAGTTTCTCAACTATGGCATTCTCTTCACAGTTTCTCATCTACGTGATTCTGGTCCCCGTTTCTCATCTACGGCATTCTGTTCCCCGTTTCTCATCTATGGCATTCTGTTCCCCGTTTCTCATCTATGGCATTCTGTTCCCCGTTTCTCATCTATGGCATTCTGTTCCCCGTTTCTCATCTACGGCATTCTGTTCCCCGTTTCTCATCTATGGCATTCTGGTCCCAGTTTCTCATCTACGTCATTCTGCTCCCAGTTTCTCCTGGACGCCGATGCATTCAGATTTATCTCATTGTTTTGAGTTTGTCTCAACAATGAGAAAGTTTGAGAGACCTTGGCGAGGTTCAGTACTTCTTCGTCTTCGCCTGCAGCGGGAGCGTCTCTCTCGAACTCGCATCTTCTCCTGTGTTGCTGAGCGGTGTGAGTCTGGCACACTTGTCATCTCCTCCAGACGCTGGTTTAAAGTCATATTACTCACGCTTACCGTCGCAGCTTATTTCAGCAAGATCATGATTTATTTGGTACCGTTAATGTATTGATCGCTGAAGTTGCATGTGTTGAACACACTCCCATGACGACTTGTGTCTTGCTGCTCGAGGACAGTCTGCGTGAAGGTCGAGGACAGTCTGCGTGAAGGTCGAGGACAGTCTGCGTGAAGGTCGAGGACAGTCTGCGTGAAGGTCGAGGACAGTCTGCGTGAAGGTCGAGGACAGTCTGCGTGAAGGTCGAGGACAGTCTGCGTGAAGGTCGAGGACAGTCTGCGTGAAGGTCGAGGACAGTCTGCATGAAGGTCGAGGACAGTCTGCGTGAAGGTCGAGACAGTCTGCGTGAAGGTCGAGGACAGGTCTGCATGAAGGTCGAGGACAGTCTGCGTGAAGGTCGAGGACAGTCTGCATGAAGGTCGAGGACAGTCTGCGTGAAGGTCGAGGACAGTCTGCGTGAAGGTCGAGGACAGTCTGCGTGAAGGTCGAGGACAGTCTGCGTGAAGGTCGAGGACAGTCTGCATGAAGGTCGAGGACAGTCTGCGTGAAGGTCGAGGACAGTCTGCGTGAAGGTCGAGGACAGTCTGCGTGAAGGTCGAGGACAGTCTGCGTGAAGGTCTGAACTTCAGTTGGGTTGTGGCAGGAGTTTGTTGTCTTCCACACCAGAGTCTCGTTAACTGTGAACATAGTCAATAATATTTTTTACTGTGTTTTGCTTTTTATTACAGCACTGGCTAAATTCTTGCATATTTGAGATGTCTTTAAATTGAAATCACCATGCAAGAGGATGTTTGGGGTCGAGTTTCAAAGATTTTGAACACAGTATTCGATGCTTTTTTTTTATTTTTGAACCACTAGGAGAGTTGTATTTGGTGGTTGAATACAAGTACAATAACTAGATTCAAAGTTTCAGTTTTTACTGCCAAAACTTCGGCTAAATCGTTTGTGGTAATAAGAAATTCAGTGCAAATGAGCGACTCTATGACACACAGACGTACCCAACACCCTGCTGCCTGTTCTTTCGGTCGTATCTAAGTAGACTGAACCCTGACATACATATCTAGCAATGTAGTCTTTTACGTGGGTCTCTGTGAAAGCTGTAACCACTGCATTTGACACTGTTGTTGAGACATTGTTTATTTGTAAAAATAACGATACTATATTGTTTGTTGGGAGATGTTTTTGTTGACACTAATATCTGTGGCTCCGAGATTTTGCACTATTCTTGTTATTCTTTTTCTCGATTCCTGGCACTAGAAAATCTACGCTCTCACATCCCTTTCACTCAGACTTTCACTGAGACACATAGACCAGGCTAGTACCTTCTAGTTACCTGCAGGGAGTTCGAGGGTCAACGCCTCCGCGGCCCCGTCCGTGACCAGGCCTCACGGTGGGTCAAGACCTGATCAACCAGGTTGTTATTGCTGGCCACACGCAGCTGGCCACAGCCCTGCTGGTCAGGCACTATCTGGTTCTAGGGGGGAAGTATGTGTTCTACCTCTGGTTCTTATATAGCGCATTCTGGCTGCGCTGTTCTGATAACAGCAACACTGCGTGGTGGTGGTGGTGCCAACACTGCGTGGTGGTGGTGGTGCCAACACTGCGTGGTGGTGCCAACACTGCGTGGTGGTGGTGGTGCCAACACTGCGTGGTGGTGGTGGTGCCAACACTGCGTGGTGGTGGTGGTGCCAACACTGCGTGGTGGTGGTGGTGCCAACACTGCGTGGTGGTGGTAGTGCCAACACTGCGTGGTGGTGGTGGTGCCAACACTGCGTGGTGGTGGTGCCAACACTGCGTGGTGGTGGTGCCAACACTGGCGGGGAAGGGAGGCCTGGAACAGTAGCGGTGCCAAGGCGAGTGCCTGGCACGCGTTCTTGAGGTAAGCGCGTGGGGTGCCATTGTGTAGATGTGCAGAGCTGACATTTCCATGTGCCTCTCTGCTAGTGCCATTATGTTGAAACAATGGCTGAGTCCTCAATGGTGCCACCACACCTGCTACCTCCCACCCACCACACCTGCTACCTCCCACCCACCACACCTGCTACCTCCCACCCACCACACCTGCCACCCCACCCACCACACCTGCCACCCCACCCACCACACCTGCCACCCCACCCACCACACCTGCCACCACACCTGCCACCCCATCCACCACACCTGCCACCCCACCCACCACACCTGCCACCCCACCCACCACACCTGCTAACCCCCACCCACCACGCCTGCCACCCACCCACCACACCTACCTCCCACCCACCACACCTGCCACCTACCCACCACACCTGCTACCTCCCACCCACCACACCTGCCACCCCACCACCACCGCACCCACCCCACACCTGCCACCCCACCACCACCACCTGCCACCCCACCCACCACACCTGCCACCCACCCACCACACCTGCCACCCACCCACCACACCCTGCCACCCCACCCACCCACCACACCTGCCACCCCACCCACCCACACACCTGCCACCCCACCCACTACATTCTAACTCCTTCAAGGAGAAAACTGCGTTGTGCGTTGTAGTGTTGGTGTTGTTATTGTTGTTGGTGGTGATAGTGGTAGTGGTGCTATTGTTGTAGCCGTTGTTACTGTTGCTGGTGGTGCTGATTTTTGTTTTGTTAGTATTGTTGGTACTGTGGGTATGGGCGTGTGTGTGTACTCACCTTATTGTGGTTGCAAGGGTCGAGTCATAGCTCTTGGCCCCTCCTCTTCACTGGTCACTACTAGGTTCACTCTCTCCCTGCTCCATGAGCTTTATCATACCTCTTCTGTGTGTGTGGATATGGCTGTCGTCGTGGGTGTGGGCGTGGTCGTGGGTGTGGTCGTGGGCGTGGGCCCTGAGGGAGTATTGGTGCAGATGCAGCATCACAGTGGTCATCTCCCAGGAGAGTCAGCCATGATTGGAGCCAACATTGCTCTGACTTTACTGCAATATCTGCAACGCCTAGTGTGTGTGTGTGTGTGTGTGTACTCACCTAATTGTGGTTGCAGGGGTCAAGTCATAGTTCATGTGTGTCCCATTTAAGGTTTGTAACCTGTGACCAAAATAACGATCAGGTGTACGGCAATCAGATGTACTTTATATCTGAATCACTCATGATTGTAAAGAAACACGAGACTTGTGTAATTAGTTGAGTGAATGTCTGTTGTTAGTGGAAAGACGCAGTGGTGGGGGTGCTGGTGTTGGTGGGGAGGTGCTGGTGTTGGTGGGGAGGTGCTGGTGTTGGTGGGGAGGTGCTGGTGTTGGTGGGGAGGTGCTGGTGTTGGTGGGGAGGTGCTGGCGTTGGTGGGGAGGTGCTGGTGTTGGTGGGGAGGTGCTGGTGTTGGTGGGGAGGTGCTGGTGTTGGTGGGGAGGTGCTGGTGTTGGTGGAGAGGTGCTGGTGTTGGTGGGGAGGTGCTGGTGTTGTGGGGAGGTGCTGGTGGGGGAGGTGCTAGTGTTTGTGGGGAGGTGCTAGTGTTGGTGGGGAGGTGCTGGTGCTGGTGGGGAAGTGCTGGTATTAGTGGGTGAAGTACTGGTGTTGGTGGGGAGGTGCTGGTGTTGGTGGGGAGGTGCTAGTGTTGATGGGTGAAGTACTGGTGTTGGTGGGGAGGTGCTGGTGTTGGTGGGGAGGTGCTGGCGTTGGTAGGTGAAGTACTGGTGTTGGTGGGTGAAGTACTGGTGTTGGTGGGGAGGTGCTGGCGTTGGTAGGTGAAGTACTGGTGTTGGTGGGGAGGTGCTGGTGTTGGTGGGGAGGTGCTAGTGTTGGTGGGGAGGTGCAAGTGTTAGAAGAGTGTCGGGGAATGGTGGGAGAGGTGCTGGTGTATTATGTTCCAGTATGTGCTGTGCTGCTGCAAAAATAACCTCAGAAAAACAGACAAGAGAATCCAGAACATCTCAAAACAAGTCAGCTACAGAAAATGTAGGGAGCAGGAACTAAGAGAATGTTCACTCTCAGGTGTGTGTTGTGGTACCAACACACCGGAAAATGTTCAAATTATGCTAAACTAGGGGAAACCTGGCTGTGAACAAGGAATGCAGGTACATTTTTACCAGATGTAAAAACCATCATTGCAGTTCAGAAAACGTCATGACTTTAGTTGTTCAGACTTGCAAGTGAGAGTAGCGCGGTGGTAGCGACCAAGCGCAGAGTAGCGCGGTGGTAGCGACCAAGCGCAGAGTACCGCGGTGGTAGCGACCAAGCGCAGGTATGGCAAATGGGCCGCGTAATTTTTTAAGGTGAAGAGAGAAACGAGGAGAGCCACAACAGGGGACAAACAGGGAAGAGCAAGAAGAGTGAGATAACCCATGCCAGTCGTGTGTACAACAGTGTGCAACCAATACTTACGAGAGCTGCAGGGATGTGTGCACCAGGTACCATACGAGGTAGTACACTACCAGTGGTACTAACAAAACTCACAGTAAACAAAACATCCCAAGTGGTAAATCCTCTCTGGTATTTATCAACATCCAGGGTTTCAAATCAAATAACATTGACAAAGTTAGTTATATTGGACGACTCGTCACAGAAATAAATACAGTGTTTGGAACCTTCACAGACACACACACAACAGATGTTTTGAACGGTGACATAACCATAAAAAACTACAATATATATAGATGTGATAGAGCTAACAGGTCACAGGGAAGAGTAGAGTAGGGGTATATGTGAAAGACTCATGTGTTGCACAGAATTACTAGTGTATTGATCAAATTATGCAGTAGTTCTAGGAATGAAGATAGAGCACAGAAATCTAGTGATAATCCTTCTATATAAAGCACCGTCAGTAGCGGCTGAGGAATTCACGTGTCAGATAAGGAAGGTAGACAGCGACCTGGAGAGTCCTGGAAACCCAACACCAGATATTAACCTCCGGAGATCTCACCCTCACACATATACAATGGAAGATGGTAAATGAGAGCGTTGCAACGACGCTTTCCTGGCAGCACACTAGTCGACATCTACACACCAGACACCTACACACCAGACACCTACACACCAGACACCTACACACCAGACACCTACACACCAGACACCTACACACCAGACACCTACACACCAGACACCTACACACCAGACACCTACACACCAGACACCTACACACCAGACACCTACACTCCTACACACCAGACACCTACACACCAGACACCTACACACCAGACACCTACACACCAGACACCTACACACCAGACACCTACACACCAGACACCTACACACCAGACACCTACACACCAGACACCTACACACCAGACACCTACACACCAGACACCTACACACCAGACACCTACACACCAGACACCAACACACCAGACACCTACACACCAGACACCTACACACCTACACACCAGACAGCTACACACCAGACACCTACACACCAGACAGCTACACACCAGACACCTACACACCAGACACTACACACCAGACACCTACACACCAGACAGCTACACACCAGACACCTACACACCAGACAGCTACACACCAGACAGCTACACACCAGACACCTACACACCAGACACCTACACACCAGACACCTACACACCAGACACCTACACACCAGACACCTACACACCAGACACCTACACACCAGACACCTACACACCAGACACCTACACACCAGACACCTAATGGGGTTGTGCCAAAAGTTTGACTTAAACCAACAGATAACAGAGTCTCCTAGAAATGAAAATATACTGGATTTGATATTCACGAATAATGAAGAACTATCCAGAGACATAACATTAAAAAATACAACGATCACAACGTTATAGAAACGAACATAGATTCAGGGGTAACAAACCTCCAGTAATATTGTACGAGAAGAAATGTCCAGTAAACTTAACTTCAACAATCAGACAATTGACGGGGATCAAATTAGCACAAATATGGCCTGGCTCCGGGAGTAGAAAGACTCTCGAAACTTATCAAAGGTATCAAATATGTCCCTCTGGGAAAACTTACAAGAATATAAAGTACAAAAAGAGAGCATAGAAAAATGTACAGAAGAAAACGAGTTACCAAACTGTTATGGTATGAGACAGCGAGGGAAGAGCAGTCTTGACCAAGAGTTCACTGGGCCACAACATAAACTTATGCTGTTATATCAGACAGAAGAAACACGAAAGGAATAAAGAGTAGATCAGGATATAGCAAGAATCCCCATATATTTCTACACAAAGGCAAAAATCCAAATTAAGAACCGCCATTATGAATCAATGTTGAGCAGTTCACTGAACTCCGGAAGTAGGAAGTGACTGAAGCCACTTTCTTCATTACGTGGGAAGGCCTCACAGGTGGCCTCACAGGTGGCCTCATAGGTGGCCTCACAGGTGGTGTAACTAACATCAACACTAATTCCGTAGAAACTGACATAGAAATGGAAAACAAGTCGACTCATGCAGCACCTGGGCCAGATTCATGGAATTCCTGAATTATAAAGAAATGCAAAACACTACGAGCACTTTGGTGAGATACCAGACACCTCGAAGACACATGAAGCAGACAGTAACCCTTACATCACACGTCATTAAAGTCTCTGAAAGTATGATACGACGCTAAATCACAAACTTTTTGGAACAGCACAACCTGCTTAACCCAAACCCACATGAATCTAGAGCGGGAAGATCATGCTTGTCACAACTACTAAACCATTATGACAGAATTATGGAGGGATTGGAAGAAAGTCAAAATACGGATGTGGTTTACACAATCATTGGGTGATTATACACAAAGTGGGGGAGATAGGTATAATGGGGAGAGAAGGTAAGTGACAGACACAACACAAAGAGTAGTGTAAACAGAGCAAAATCCAGCATTAGCAAAGAAAAAAGTTCAGTACAACAAGGCACTGTCCTGAAGCCTCTGCTGTTTCTTATCTTCACAGCAGCCACAGCAGCCACAGATAAAAACACTCGCCACAGTTTTGTATCATTTTCTGCAGATGATAAAGTAAGCATGAAAATCACCTAAGTAGAAGACAGAGATTGCAAGAGATATAAACAAAGTTTTTAACTGGGTAGTGGAGAACAACATGAGAGCATCACAAAATAGAACGAAAGGAACACGTGAGGGACCTGGGAGTATTAATGTAAGCTGGCCTGCTTTTTTTTTTTTTAAGACTACAATAAGACAAATGTCGCAACGGCCAGGAAAATGACGGGGTGGATACTGAGAATTTTCAAAACAACGAAAACAGTATCAGGGGTGACACTGTTCACATCACTTGTGGTCTCTCGCTTAGAGTATTGTTCAGTATTAACGACTTCGTTGAAGACAGGATAGATATCAGAGCTGGAACAGATATAGAGATCATTTACGACCGCATAGAGACAATATAGCCTTTAAATTACTGGAAAAGCATCAATGTCCTAAATATGTACTCACTGGAGCGGAGGAGAGAGAGATACATGATAATATATACCTGGAAATTACTTGAAAACCTGGCCCAAAATGAGCTGTTACAGCAGGAACCAACCTGAGGAACTTATTAAGAGTCCTCTTGAAGACAGCCAAAGGTTTGCCGATAATTTTCCTTGTGCAGGAAGGGAGGGCACTGAAAAGTCGGGGACCTCTGACACTTATCAAATTTTATCTTAGTGTACGCGTCGCTCCCCTGCTTTATATTGGAGGTACTGGTGCTGAGTGATTTCGGTGTTCATGTTTGGGACCAGTACCTCCAGAATTTTGCAAGCTGCGAATTATGATGTACCAGTCTCACCTACATTCCCAGGAGCACACATCAAGGGTCTTCAAGCGTGGGATGGTAGTGTCGTGGGATGGGAAGTGTCGTGGGATGGGTAGTGTCGTGGGATGGGTAGTGTCGTGGGATGGGTAGTGTCGTGGGATGGGTAGTGTCGTGGGATGGGTAGTGTCATGGGATGGGTAGTGTCGTGGGATGGGTAGTGTCGTGGGATGGGTAGTGTCGTGGGATGGGTAGTGTCATGGGATGGGTAGTGTCATGGGATGGGTAGTGTCGTGGATGGGAAGTGTCGGGATGGGTAGTGTCGTGGGATGGTAGTGTCGTGGGATGGGCAGTGTCGTGGGATGGGTAGTGTCGTGGGATGGGTAGTGTCGTGGGATGGGTAGTGTCGTGGGATGGGTAGTGTCATGGGATGGGTAGTGTCGTGGATGGGTAGTGTCTGGGATGGGTAATGTCATGGGATGGGTAGTGTCGTGGGATGGGTAGTGTCGTGGATGGGTAGTGTCATGGGATGGGTAGTGTCGTGGGATGGGTAGTGTCATGGGATGGGTAGTGTCATGGGATGGGTAGTGTCGTAGAATGGGTAGTGTCATGGGATGGGTAGTGTCATGGGATGGGTAGTGTCGTGGGATGGGTAGTGTCGTGGGATGGGTAGTGTCGTGGGATGGGTAGTGTCGTGGGATGGGAAGTGTCGTGGGATGGGTAGTGTCGTGGGATGGGTAGTGTCGTGGGATGGGTAGTGTCGTGGGATGGGTAGTGTCATGGGATGGGTAGTGTCATGGGATGGGTGCTCCTTCGTTCTCCTATTCTTTTCTTTCTAGTTCCTTGGTATCTTCAATAAACTCATTAATTATACAGGTCATTCCTATCATTTCACATTCTCTCTTTAAAAGTCCAGGTTTGTTGTAGCCAGACGTGTTTCTGTCTGTCAGTTTAGCCAGACGTGTTTCTGTCTGTCAGTTTAGCCAGACGTGTTTCTGTCTGTCAGTTTAGCCAGACGTGTTTCTGTCTGTCAGTTTAGCCAGACGTGTTTCTGTCTGTCAGTTTAGCCAGACGTGTTTCTGTCTGTCAGTTTAGCCAGACGTGTTTCTGTCTGTCAGTTTAGCCAGACGTGTTTCTGTCTGTCAGTTTAGCCAGACGTGTTTCTGTCTGTCAGTTTAGCCAGACGTGTTTCTCTCTGTCAGTTTAGCCAGACGTGTTTCTCTCTGTCAGTTTAGCCAGACGTGTTTCTCTCTGTCAGTTTAGCCAGACGTGTTTCTCTCTGTCAGTTTAGCCAGACGTGTTTCTCTCTGTCAGTTTAGCCAGACGTGTTTCTCTCTGTCAGTTTAGCCAGACGTGTTTCTCTCTGTCAGTTTAGCCAGACGTGTTTCTCTCTGTCAGTTTAGCCAGACGTGTTTCTCTCTGTCAGTTTAGCCAAACGTGTTTCTCTCTGTCAGTTTAGCCAGACGTGTTTCTCTCTGTCAGTTTAGTCAGACGTGTTTCTCTCTGTCAGTTTAGCCAGACGTGTTTCTCTCTGTCAGTTTAGCCAGACGTGTTTCTCTCTGTCAGTTTAGCCAGACGTGTTTCTCTCTGTCAGTTTAGCCAGACGTGTTTCTCTCTGTCAGTTTAGCCAGACGTGTTTCTCTCTGTCAGTTTAGCCAGACGTGTTTCTCTCGTCAGTTTAGCCAGACGTGTTTCTCTCTGTCAGTTTAGCCAGACGTGTTTCTCTCTGTCAGTTTAGCCAGACGTGTTTCTCTCTGTCAGTTTAGCCAGACGTGTTCTCTCTGTCAGTTTAGCCAGACGTGTTTCTCTCTGTCAGTTTAGCCAGACGTGTTTCTCTCTGTCAGTTTAGCCAGACGTGTTTCTCTCTGTCAGTTTAGCCAGACGTGTTTCTCTCTGTCAGTTTAGCCAGACGTGTTTCTCTCTGTCAGTTTAGCCAGACGTGTTTCTCTCTGTCAGTTTAGCCAGACGTGTTTCTCTCTGTCAGTTTAGCCAGACGTGTTTCTCTCTGTCAGTTTAGCCAGACGTGTTTCTCTCTGTCAGTTTAGCCAGACGTGTTTCTCTCTGTCAGTTTAGCCAGACGTGTTTCTCTCTGTCAGTTTAGCCAGACGTGTTTCTCTCTGTCAGTTTAGCCAGACGTGTTTCTGTCTGTCAGTTTAGCCAGACGTGTTTGTCTGTCATTTCCAGACTGCGTTGATTTAGCAGACGTGTTTCTCTCTGTCAGTTTAGCCAGACGTGTTTGTATTAGTGGTGATAGTGACTGACTTGACTGATCCACTGACTGACTAACTGGTCGACTGACTGACTGTTAAGTCTAACTTCTTGGCTGCTTACTTTGGGCAGTAGAATGGTAGCGTAGGTGCAGAGATACAGCCGATGACTAGACTCAGTTTATTAATGGCAAGGTGTAGGAATACACGGGGACAGAGCGTGAGGGGACCGGGAGCCAGCAAGGGTAGAGATGCTGCTTCAGTGAGGTAGGCCGTGTAAGTGAGAGAGAAGCATGGCTGACCAGCCCGACCTTGATAGGCCTATAGAGGGCAGCACCATAGTGCCGCGCAGTTTGAAACAGCCTCTGGATAGGCTGTTTACATCCGCTCGGCCACCTACCGCGTGTCGTCTCAACACGACAATACTGGCGGGCACGAAGGTGTAAACAAGCAAGCAAGGTTACCCACTGACTGACTGACTGACTGACTGACTGACTGACTGACGAACTTGCATGATGTGTTGGTTTTATGACCCCGCCTGACCATTATAATATGTAAATTAGGACGTCCAAGTATTTACAGCTGTCGTTTACGAGTTATAGAAGACTGACAGCACATGATGAACACTGACAGTTGTTATGTGTTAGGTTTGTTATGGTGGTAACACAGCACACAGGTGTTGCTAGCACGCCACACACAGGTGTTGCTACCAAAGCACACACTCACAGGTGTTGCTAGCACGCCACACACAGGTGTTGCTACCACAGCACACACTCACAGGTGTTGCTAGCACACCACACACAGGTGTTGCTACCACAGCACACACTCACAGGTGTTGCTAGAACACCACACACAAACAGGTGTTGCTCGTACATCACACTGTTAACTTGCTATCACACAAGACACAGGTGTTCCCATCACACAACAACACCAGCACCATCACACACCTGTCACCGCCAGCGTCAAGGCACGAGAGAGAGAGAGAGAGAGAGAGAAGAGAGAGAGAGAGAGAGAGAGAGAGAGAGACTGGACAAGACTGGGAGTCAAAATAGGAGCGGCGGTGCCAAAAAAAACTCATCTGGATGTCTGACAGAACAATTTGATCTCAATCAGTGCCTTCCCTGACCACCTCCCTCTCCCGCTACGACCTGGCACTCTCCTGACTCTGCCAGGAAGCGGCACTCTACTGACTCTGCCAACTGTACAATGTGGTGATGTCAACGCCCCCTCGGTCCGGTCTCAGATAAGGCCTTTCCTGGTAAATCAGGGTCTGATCAACCGGGTTGTTACTGCCAGCCGCACTTAGTCCAGCGTACGAAACACAGGCCGGCCGATCAGGAAATGATTTGAGGAATTTGTCTAGTTCTTTCTTGCAGAAAGCCGGAGGCTTGCTGGCAATTTTCCTTTTGCACAAAGAGAGGGCGCTGAAGAGTCGGGGACCTCTGACACTCAACGAGTTCTCTCCCAGTACGCTCGTCGCGTTTTCTGATTTTTCTTCGAGTTATTTTGTACCGTCTGCCAAGTCTCTTGTCATGCAGAGTGACTGGGACGAGTCCCTCCAGAATTTTCCAGGTGTAAATTATGAGACACTTTTCTCGCCTACGTTCCAGTGAATACAATTAAAGAGACTAAGTGTGCCAGTAGTTCAGATGTTTGACAATGTTTAATGACAGAAAAAGTTCTCTGTACGTTTCCATCTCAGCAATCTGGCCTCCCCTGAAGGTGCCATCTATATACAACAGTATTCCAGCCTGGAGAGAACAAGTGACTTGAACAGTATCATCATTGGCTCAGCATCTCTTGTCTTGAAAGTTCTAGTTATCCAGTCTATTATTTTCCTTGCGATAGCAATGACATTATTGTGATCCTTGAGTGAGAGATCTTCTGATATCTTTACTCCCAGGTCTCCCACATGCAACTTTCCTTCTACTGAATTATTTGAGTTTGTTCTGTACTCCGTTACAGTCTTTATTTCCTCCATTCTTCCATACTTAAGTAACTGAAACTTGTCTTCGTTAAACATAACATTGTTGTCTGAAGTTCACTTGAAGACTTTACAATTTATCCACTTGAAGATTCACTGTCTTAGACGGACTTCACTCTCAAGATTCTGGTGTCATCATCAAAGATTGTTATGGTGCTATGATTTACCTTCTTCTCTATGTCAGATATGAGAGCGAGAAAGAAGAGTGGAGGGAGTACTGTGCCTTGAGGAACACCGCTTTTCACTCTGACGGCCTCAGTTCTTCACTCTCTTTACTACTGTTCTCTGGCTTCTGTTTGTTAGGAAGTTAAATATCCATCAGCCCACTTTTCCAGTTATTCCTTTTTAGACGCATAGTATGTGTTACCACACCATGGTCACGCATAGTGTGTGTTACCACACCATGGTCACACAGTGTGTGTTACCACACCATGGTCACACATAGTGTGTGTTACCACACCATGGTCACGCATAGTATGCGTTACCACACCATGGTCACGCATAGTATGCGTTACCACACCATGGTCACACATAGTATGCGTTACCACACCATGGTCACACATAGTGTGTGTTACCACACCATGGTCACACATAGTGTGTGTTACCACACCATGGTCACGCATAGTATGCGTTACCACACCATGATCACACAGTGTGTGTTACCACACCATGGTCACACTTGTCGAAGGATTTTGCGACAGTTTTTGGTGTGGCACTACAGTGCCTGGTGTGGCATTGTATCAGTAGCGTCAGGCACGCCTTGACATCTTCAAGAGCTTTCAAATGAGTTGATGTAGGTAACAGCTCTTAGTTTGTAAATAAAGTTAGGAACCTTAATCTAACCTTGTGGAACCCTGTGTAAAAAAAAAAATAACATTAGCGAGGTCTTGACATCATTAGCGAGGCCTTGACACCGTCGGCTACGTCTTGACAACTTCAGCCAGGCCTTGACACCCTCGACTACGTCTTGACACCTTCAGCCAGGCCTTGACACCCTCGGCTACGTCTTGACATCATTAGCGAGGCCTTGACACCCTCGGCTACGTCTTGACACCTTTAGCCAGGCCTTGATACCCTCGGCTACGTCTTGACACCATCAGCCAGGCCTTGACGTCCTCGGCTACGTCTTGACACCATCAGCCAGGCCTTGACGTCCTCGGCTACGTCTTGACACCATCAGCCAGGCCTTGACGTCCTCGGCTACGTCTTGACACCATCAGCCAGGCCTTGACGTCCTCGGCTACGTCTTGACACCATCAGCCAGGCCTTGACGTCCTCGGCTACGTCTTGACACCATCAGCCAGGCCTTGACGTCCTCGGCTACGTCTTGACACCATCAGCCAGGCCTTGACGTCCTCGGCTACGTCTTGACACCATCAGCCAGGCCTTGACGTCCTCGGCTACGTCTTGACACCATCAGCCAGGCCTTGACGTCCTCGGCTACGTCTTGACACCATCACGCCAGCGCACCCAGCCACGCCTCGGCTACGTCTTGACACCATCAGCCAGGCCTTGACGTCCTCGGCTACGTCTTGACACCATCAGCCAGGCCTTGACGTCCTCGGCACGTCTTGACACCATCAGCCAGGCCTTGATGTCCTCGGCTACGTCTTGACACCATCAGCCAGGCCTTGACACCCTCGGCTACGTCTTGACACCATCAGCCAGGCCTTGACGTCCTCGGCTACGTCTTGACACCATCAGCCAGGCCTACGTCCTCGGCTACGTCTTGACACCATCAGCCAGGCCTTGACACCTCGGCACGTCTTGACACCATCAGCCAGGCCTTGACGTCCTCGGCTACGTCTTGACACCATCAGCCAGGCCTTGACACCCTCGGCTACGTCTTGACACCATCAGCCAGGCCTTGACACCCTCGGCTACGTCTTGACACCATCAGCCAGGCCTTGACACCCTCGGCTACGTCTTGACACCATCAGCCAGGCCTTGAACCCTCGCTAAGCTTGACACCTCAGCCAGGACAGACGATAGTGAACCCTCACCAGAGCAGTGAACCCTCACAGAGTAGTGAACCTCACCAAGTAGTGAACCTCACAGATAGTGAACCCTCACCAGAGCAGTGAACCCTCACCAGAGCAGTGAACCCTCACCAGAGTAGTGAACCCTCACCAGAACAGTGAACTCTCACGAGAGTAGTGAACCCTCACCAGAGCAGTGAACCCTCACCAGAGTAGTGAACCCTCACCAGAGTAGTGAACCCTCACAAGAGTAGTGAACCCTCACCAGAGTAGTGAACTCTCACCAGAGTAGTGAACCCTCACCAGAGTAGTGAACCCTCACCGAGTAGTGAACCCTCACCAGAGAGTGAACCCTCACCAAGTAGTGAACCCTCACCAGTTTAGTGAACCCTCACCAGAGTAGTGAACCCTCACAAGAGTAGTGAACCCTCACCAGAGTAGTGAACCCTCACCAGAATAGTGAACCCTCACCAGAGTAGTGAACCCTCACCAGAGCAGTGAACCCTCACCAGAGTAGTGAACCCTCACCAGAGTAGTGAACCCTCACCAGAGTAGTGAACCCTCACCAGAGTAGTGAACCCTCACCAGAGTAGTGAACCCTCACCAGAGTAGTGAACCCTCACCAGAGTAGTGAACCCTCACCAGAGTAGTGAACCCTCACAGACTTCCACCAATGACCATCACAAAAACCTGAAGGAAGATAAGTAAGGTTCCAATTGTCATTTTTATAACAAGGTGTCCTACACATTTCCATGAGGCTGTCGAAAGAGAACGAGAGAGACACGCTACCGGGGCGTCCTCACGCTAGGTGCGTCACTCACTAAACCCGGGGGTCCATCACGCTACCGGTGGGTGTCATTCACGCACGGTGCGTCCATAGCTACCGGTGCGTCATCACGCTATCCGGTGCGTCCACTCACGCTACCGGTGCGTCCACTCACGCTACCGGTGCGTCCACTCACGCTACCGGTGCGTCCATCACGCTACCGGTGCGTCCATTCACGCTACCGGTGCGTCCATTCACGCTATCGGTGCGTCCACTCACGCTACCGGTGCGTCCACTCACGCTACCGGTGCGTCCACTCACGCTACCGGTGCGTTCACTCACGCTACCGGTGCGTCCACTCACGCTACCGGTGCGTCCACTCACGCTACCGGTGCGTCCACTCACGCTACCGGTGCGTCCACTCACGCTACCGGTGCGTCCACTCACGCTACCGGTGCGTCCACTCACGCTACCGGTGCGTCCATTCACGCTACCGGTGCGTCCACTCACGCTACCGGTGCGTCCACTCACGCTACCGGTGCGTCCACTCACGCTACCGGTGCGTCCATTCACGCTACCGGTGCGTCCATTCACGCTACCGGTGCGTCCACTCACGCTACCGGTGCGTCCACTCACGCTACCGGTGCGTCCACTCACGCTACCGGTGCGTCCACTCACGCTACCGGTGCGTCCACTCACGCTACCGGTGCGTCCACTCACGCTACCGGTGCGTCCACTCACGCTACCGGTGCGTCCACTCACACTACCGGTGCATCCACTCACGCTACCGGTGCGTCCACTCACGCTACCGGTGCGTCCACTCACGCTACCGGTGCGTCCACTCACGCTACCGGTGCGTCCACTCACGCTACCGGTGCGTCCATTCACGCTACCGGTGCGTCCATTCACGCTACCGGTGCGTCCATTCACGCTATCGGTGCGTCCACTCACGCTACCGGTGCGTCCACTCACGCTACCGGTGCGTCCACTCACGCTACCGGTGCGTCCACTCACGCTACCGGTGCGTCCACTCACGCTACCGGTGCGTCCACTCACGCTACCGGTGCGTCCACTCACGCTACCGGTGCGTCCAATCACGCTACCGGTGCGTCCACTCACGCTACCGGTGCGTCCACTCACGCTACCGGTGCGTCCACTCACGCTACCGGTGCGTCCACTCACGCTACCGGTGCGTCCACTCACGCTACCGGTGCGTCCACTCACGTTACCGGTGCGTCGATTCACTTTACAGACGCGTCGCGTTACGTGGTCACCAACACCACCAAACTCTCGTTACTTGATCAACACCTTACCGGTACTCTCTAGAGAGAGAAAGACAACGAGCGTGACGGATAGTCAGGTCAAGCCGGGGTGAGGGTTGGGGGTCTTTGGGGGTGGGGGTCAAGCCAGGTCGAGCCTGGTGGTAATGAACCCCACATTTTTTATAAGTGATGATAATATCGGGCTGTCTTGCGGCCCTGGGTAAACGTAGCCATATAACAAGTCTGATTAGTGGATTATACACCCTCCTTAACTCACACCAGCTGTTTGTTCTGGCCCACTAATTGAGGGCCAGGCCCGTCGTAAATTGGCCCTCTATATATATTAATACCCAGGTGAGCTAAACCCGAGATGTGGTCCAATTACAGCCATTGCTTCAATCTCAACGTTGTGTGTGTGAGTCTGCAACACCAGCCTTGCAAGCTGCAACTTAGGATGAGATGAGTGTCTCTGTATGAAGTGGATCTAATCAATATTTGGCAAGGCGGCGTTTCTCACAAGATGGGGAAAGCTCGTAACGACGTTTCGGTGTGTCCTGGAGCTGACTATGATTCAGGACGGGGTGAAACAGCAGTGTTTCTCCCTCTGAGGGTTTTGCAAGTTGTTCCAGCCAGGGTATTGTGGTTTTTCATTCTTCCTTCTGTGAGAGTATCTCTTCCTCTCTCAGGTTTTCTGCTATACTCCAGGTCGTGGTAATTATGTCTACCGCTATTCCTGGAGAGATTATGTAGTCGGCGTAGTTTGTGTGTCTGCTGCCCGTCTGCCTTCCCGCGCGTGACGGCCACACTGTCTGCCTGTCTGCCTGTGACTGGCAGACTGTCTGTCTATCCGGCGCTCTGTCAATCGGACTGACTGGCTGTCTGCTGGTTACTCGACGTACGAGATACTACACACACACACACACACACATATAAACACACACATACACACACACACACATACACACACACACACACACACACACACACACACACACAGAAATAATTCAGTCAATATTTTATCAAATTATGTTAGGAAGCCTCGCCCTCAAGTTGACGTAATTTTTGGAAGTGAAAGTAATTTTTATTATGATCTTTGTGGTCTTCAGTGTTTCTGTTGTGATGTTTGTGGTCTTCAGTGTTGCTGTTGTGATCTTGTGATCTCCAGTGTTGCTGGTGAGCAACTTCTTGTGACTGTTGTAGAAGCCCACAGTGATTGTATTAGCAGCTAGGCACGCAACAGCAGCAGCAGCACCACCACCACCAGAAGCAGCAGCACCACCATCAGCAGCACCACCACCATCAGCAGCACCACCACCACCAGAAGCAGCAGCAGCACCACCATCAGCAGCACCACCAGCAGTGTAGGACAACAAGACACAGGGATGGCACCTCTCCCATCATCCTTGCATGAAGGTGAACTCAAGAAAATGTGGATAGTATTTATTGAAGGGTACGACGCTGCTGATGAATGGCACTGCCTGAGGTGGTCTGCAGCAGTGCCCGAGAGTGCCAGTGGAACCCCTGACCTTCCGTACATTCACTGGTTGCCACGCTGTATGTACACTTCCTGGCGAAGGAAGCAAATGTTCGTCGTACGAGGGACCTGAGCTGTAGTCTTTTCGACCAGAAGACTCACTTCCTGACCCAGACTCCTGGACTATTTTGATCGGTATTACTAATGTCTGGTCTCTTGTACCTTCTCATATCTACTCCTCAAGCTGTGTACTGAATTTGCCTCCATCACTTCCTCGTCCAAGTCATTCCACTTTTCAACAAACATGAGACAAAAGAAGCCATTCCCATCATTCCTATGACTTACAAGTGTCGGCAGCTTCCTCCTGTACCTACAAGATCCTGGTCCACTTTATTCACTCTGTTTATTGCTCTGGCAATGTGATATATATATATATATATATATATATATATATATATATATATATATATATTATATATATATATGTGTGTGTGTGTGTGTGTGTGTGTGTGTGTGTGTGTGTGTGTGTGTGTGTGTGTGTGACCACAGACACACAGAGTACATAAAGAGCAAAGGAGAACTGATGGAAGCATCAAGTTGACTGTCATGTCTGTGTCAGAGGTTCAAGTTACAAGGAGAACTCTGTGTGATGTTTGGCAATACTTTGATGCAGTAGTCATCAAGGGATTATTGGACTTTTATTGTGACCTTTTTCTTGGATTCTTTTATCCCTTGTGGTCTCAGCCCCAAGTGTAATACCATTATTAATGTCTCCCTGCGGTCTCCGACCAAACATAAACACAAGATACACTTTCCTACCAAAAGGGAATAACAAAGTAGATTTTGGTTATTGGATTATGACAGATTTGTTTGCCATTATTATCCAAAATCTTCATCATCATTCGTAAAGCAATTAAGTTCAGTTTTCCGTCATTTAGTTATTGAAGGCAATTATCGATTACCGTTGGGTTGGAAGGCAGAGTTGATGAAAAACAGCCATTAAAAGTGAGTAGAGGTGCCAGAGTGCATCACTCCACGGGAGTGCCGATATCCACTCACTAATCAATCGGCAAATAATAATCTGACAGAAATGTAACGTTTAGCTGCAGTGCCAGGCTTCCTTGTTGTGAAGATACAGTGCCAGGCTTCTTGTGAGGGTACAGTGCCAGGCTTGTTGTGAAGGTACAGTGCCAGGCTTGCTGTGAGGGTACAGTGCCAAACTTGTTGTGAAGGTACAGTGCCAGGCTTGTTGTGAGAATACAGTGCCAGGCTTGTTGTGAGGGTACAGTGCCAGGCTTGTTGTGAGGATACAGTGCCAGGCTTGTGAGGGTACAGTGCCAGGCTTGTTGTGAAGGTACAGTGCCAGGCTTGTTGTGAGGGTACAGTGCCAGACTTGTGAGGATACAGTGCCAGGCTTGTTGTGAGGGTACAGTGCCGGGCTTGTTGTGAAGGTACAGTGCCAGCCATTCTAGACTGTCAACTGTGCTGAACCTACTACTGTATTGTTCCCTATCTCAGGAAACCCGTGCGGATCACACGCCGTGGCAAACACGTGAACAAAACAGACGGCAGCCTCTTACTGCCACGCCCGCACACCCACAAGCCCGCAGGCCCGCACGCCCTCATCCAGGACCCCCGCGCATTACTATTGCAACCGTGGATGCAGGGGCGGCCTTTCGCCTCACCTAAACACGTACTGAGCTTCACACAACTTTACCGACCATCAAATGCTACCCAGAATTTTCAATGTTTCTGCAAAGGTCAGAACGAGGGATGCGGGACGCGGGAAGTGTAGATGATCACCGTTATTCTTCATAGTTGCTCTTTACTGTGAACCCGTGCCCCTACCACACTGTGAACCCCTGTCCCTACCACACTGTGAACCCCTGCCCCGTCCACACTGTGAACCCCTGCCCCAACCACACTGTGAACCCCTGCTCCTACCACACTGTGAACCCCTGCCCCAACCACACTGTGAACCCCTGCCCCAACCACACTGTGAACCCCTGTCCCTACCACACTGTGAACCCCTGCCCCGTCCATACTGAGAACCCCTGCCCCTACCACACTGTGAACCCCTGCCCCAACCACACTGTGAACCCCTGCCCCTACCACACTGTGAACCCTGCCCCAACCACACTGTGAACCCCTGCCCCTACCACACTGTGAACCCCTGCCCCTACCACACTGTGAACCCCTGCCCCTACCACACTGTGAAACCCTGCCCCAACAACACTGTGAACCGATATCACACTGTGAACCCCTGCCCCTACCACACTGTGAACCCCTGTCCCTACCACACTGTGAACCGATATCACACTGTGAACCGATATCACACTGTGAACCGATATCACACTGTGAACTGATATCACACTATAAACCCCTACCACACTGTGAACCCCTGCCCCTACCACACTGTGAACCGATATCACACTGTGAACCCTGCCCCTACCACACTGTGAACCCCTGCCCCTACCACACTGTGAACCCCTGCCCCTACCACACTGTGAACCCTGCCCCTACCACACTGTGAACCCCTGCCCCTACCACACTGTGAACCGATATCACACTGTTAACCCTGCCCCTACCACACTGTGAACCGATATCACACTGTTAACCCCTGCCACACTGTGAACCCCTGCCCCTACCACACTATGAACCCCTACCACACTGTGAACCCCTGCCCCTACCACACTATGAACCCCTACTACACTGTGACCTCCTGCCCCTACCACACTGTGAACCCCTGCCCCTACCACACTGTGAACCCCTGCCCCTACCACACTGTGAACCCCTGCACCTACCACACTATGAACCCCTACCACACTGTGAACCCCTTCCCCTACCACACTGTGAACCCTTGCCTCTACCACACTATGAACTCCTGCCCCTACCACACTGTGAACCCCTGCCCCTAGCACACTATGAACCCCTGCCCCTACTACACTATGAAACCCTGCCCCTACCACACTATGAACTTCTGCCCCTACCACACTGTGAACCCCTGCCCTTACCACATTGCAACCCCTGCCCCAACCACTATGAACCCTGCCCCTACCACACTGTGAACCCTGCCCCTACCACACTGTGAACCCCTGCCCCTACCACACTGTGAACCCCTGCCCCAACCACACTGTGAACCCCTGCCCCAACCACACTATGAACCCCTGCCCCTACCACACTGTGAACCCCTGCCCCTACTACACTGTGAACCCTTACCCACCACACTATGAACCCTGGACCTACCACATGAACACCTGCCCCTACTACACTGTGAACCCCTGCCCCTACCACAGTGAACCCCTTTCCCTACCACACTATGAACCCCTGCCCCTACCACACTATGAACTTCTGCCCCTACCACACTGTGAACCCCTGCCCCAACCAAACTATGAACCCCTGCCCAAACCACACTGTGAACTCCTGCCCCTACCACACTGTGAACCCCTGCCCCTAGCACACTATGATCCCCTGCCCCTACCACACTGTGAATCCCTGCCCCTATCACACTGTGAACCCCTACCCCTACCACACTGTGAACCCCTGCCTCTACCATACAATGAACCCCTACCCTTACCACACTGTGAACCCCTGCCTCTAATACACTATGAACCCCTACCCTTACCACACTGTGAACCCCTGCTCCTACCACACACTATGAACCCCTCTTCTACCACACACTTTGAACCCCTCCCGTACCCCACGTAAAACCCTCCCCCTACCACACTGTGAACCCCTGTTCCTACCACACTGTGAACCACTCCCTCTACCACACTGTGAACCTCTCCCTCTACCACACTGTGAACCCCTGTTCCTACCACACTGTGAACCATGCCCCTACCACACACTGAACCCCTCCCCTACCACATACTGTGAACCCCTCCTTCTACCACACTGAACCTCTGTTTCTACCACACTGTGAACCCCTCCCCTACCAGACACTGTGAACCCCTACCAGACACTGTGAACCCCTGCCCTTCCACACACTGTGAACCCCTTCCCTTCCACACACTGTGAACCCCTCCCCTTCCACACACTGTGAACCCCTCCCCTTCCACACACTGTGAACCCCTCCCCTTCCACACACTGTGAACCCCTCCACTACCACACACTGTGAACCCCTCCACTACCACACACTACCCTGACACTGCCATCACTGCTGGATCATCATTCATGACCAACCATGGACACCACGAGTACACTAAGAGACAACACTTCAATTGTCATATTATATACATCAATTATCACATTATATACATCAGTTATCATATTATAGACATCAGTTATCATATTTTAGACATCAGTTATCATATTATAGACATCAGTTATCATATTTTAGACATCAGTTATCATATTTTATACATCAGTTATCATATTTTAGACATCAGTTATCATATTTTAGACATCAGTTATCATATTTTAGACATCAGTTATCATATTATTAGACATCAGTTATCATATTATATACATCAGTTATCATATTATAGACATCAGTTATCATATTATAGACATCAGTTATCATATTATAGACATCAGTTATCATATTATAGACATCAGTTATCATATTATAGACATCAGTTATCATATTATAGACATCAGTTATCATATTATAGACATCAGTTATCATATTGTATACATCAGTTATCATATTTTAGACATCAGTTATCATATTATAGACATCAATCATATGTACATCAATTATCACATTATATACATCAGTTATCATATTATAGACATCAGTTATCATATCACCTATTTCATCAATTATAGACAGGCAAAGTTATCCTCTGAAGGTAATTTCAATTTTTAATTTAAGACTTGATTAATTATATAATAACTATACCCTAAATCATGTCTTTTATTATATAATACACTCTTGGTCAGCTGTGGTTTGGTCTGACCATTTATCTTGTGGTCTGATCTACTTTGGCCTGGGTCTAGTTTGTCCTGGCTTGGTCTGTTCCGACCTGGCTTGGTCTGGACCTGGTCTAGGTCTGGTTTGACCTGGTCTAGATCTGGCCCTGGCTAGGTCTTGCCCTGGCGTGGTCTGGCCCTGGCTAGTTCTGGCCCTGCCTAGGTCTGGCCCTGGCGTGGCCTGGCCCTGGCGAAGTCTTGCCCTGGCGAGGTCTTGCCCTGGCGAGGTCTTGCCCTGACGTGGTCTGGCTCTGGCTAAGTCTGGCCCTAGCGTTGTCTGGCCCTGGCTAGTTCTTGCCCTGGCGTGGTGTGGCACTGGTGTGGTCTTGGTCTGGGATTATAGATCACAGAATATAGACGGGTCCTCACCTTCAATAAAGCAGACTATCATAGACACTACTGGTGTGTGGGAGTGTCCACGCAAGACCACAAGTCCTTTTTAATAAAAATATTCCCCTGTGGCTAAGACAGTCAAAGGGGTTACTGTTAAGTGGGTTTAAACAGTGACTGTATGACGTAGATCTGTCTGCTGCACACAGTGGCTCCCGGCTTTCTGTTCGTAACAGAAACCTAAAGTAAATAACGTAACGTAGCCTATCGTAACTAATGTGAATAACGTAACCTAACGTAACTAATCTAAATAACGTGACGTAACCTAACGTAACTAATAGTAGTAACGTAAAGACGTAAACCGTATAAATAATAATAATAACTTTTATTTCTAAAAGTATTACAGACCATGGCTGACACACTATACAGCCTCTGGTAATGCAGAACATTTCTAGCATCTTAGGTTAATCTTGTCCTCCCAGGATGCCACCCACACCAGTCCACTAACACCCAGACGAAGAGGGGATGGGGGGGGCAGCAGGTGTAAGGAAACACGCCCAACGTTTCGCCCGTTACGGGAATTGATCTCAGACCCCTCAGTGTGTCAGCTGAGGGACGCTACCAACTAAGCCACCAGAAGGCCGTTCGGGAATTTACAGGGAAGTTTGTTAGCCAGGTGAGTTTGTTAGCTAGGTGAGTTTGTTAGCCAGTTGTGTCTATTAGCCAGGAATGTCTGTTAGCCAGG